>LPNX010370596.1:29979-43525 GCA_001517045.1 Pseudotsuga menziesii | reverse complement strand
AATAAACTTGGAAGGGTTACTTGCAATAGCCTGCTTCACAGTTCCATCGCGATGACACAAATCTACAGCAGCTCGGACATCTTTATAAATTGGACTATAATAAATGTCTGCAGGAAGTTTCTCTGGATGTGCGTCCTTCAACTCCACAAGCTGAGCAAACAAATAGGCTTCAGCAAGGGAGAATAGTGTATCGATGAGAGCATAATCAGGTTCATCAAAGGATTGCTGTAATAAGGTGTTTCCATAAGTTGCAAAGCGATCTTCCCTTGACATCTCCTTGAAGCCATGATATGCTACTTTTACATATTTGTGGCAGTCCATCTTTAGGATGTTACCCCGTTTCTTATCAAGGACTAGACCTCTGACCATGTATCTCCAATCAAATTTCCACTGCAGCAACAAGAATTCGAGTAAACTCCATCTTGTATGTGATCCTTAGAATGTCATCATGTAAATTGTATTCGGTTATGACGTCGATCTCGTGAGAGTGAGTGTCAATTGTACCATCGAAAATGAACTGACCATCATACCTTACGCTTGTTCATTTTCGGCAGCTTATGACATTACACCTCATGATGATCATTGACAACGAGTTCTAATCTTCCTTTCGGCGGCTAAAACACAGGCTCGCTTGATGTGGAACTGAGTACAGACCCGATCTTTTAATTTTTCTTATAAAAACCTTTTCGGCAGCTATGTCTTTTCTGTTAACGCCTTTAGCTTCCTAAAATGGGCCCTTTCGGCAGCTAACTGGCTTCCTAAAATGAAGAAAAACGGACTGGTTATTTTAGGAGATAACAGGATTATTCTTGCAAATTCGAGGAGAGCCTACATCTCGATGTTGATATTTTTCATAAGATGCTCCCACAAGACAAGAACCGGCAACAAGTGGATTATCATCCTTGTAGGAGGAATCTATCATCGCCAGATTTACCACATGTAATTTTCAGGGATGTATTTTTATCATTTTCTGATCAAAATTGAATATGTCATTTGGTTGTCCCTTGTCTCTTTGTTTCCAAACTATAGTTTGTTGCCTATTTACAAAATCTGCAATCACAAGAATGGGCAATAATCTGTGCACACATGAAAGATAAATTCATGGGAAAAGACTTGGATTTTCCAAAGAGTTTATGAATGTTGGCTAATCAATCCATTGGGGTATCAAATTAAAACCCATTTTTCTTTGAAGTTCCCATTTACCTCTTTTCTTTTCTAGGGATTTGCTAGGAAAATCCCATCACTTTTCTTTTTACCTGTCCATAAGAAGCCGAATCATGTTTTATGAATTTTATTAAGAAATAACCTTGGGATTGTAGGCAAGGGAGTGCCAATATACAGGGATGGCCTCCAAAATTGATTTCACTCCAACCCTTCTACCAATACACAAGAAGCTAAAACATGTTTTCTGAATTTTATTAAGAAATGACCTTGGGAATGTATGGAGGGAGTGCCAACACACATGAATGACCTCCAATATTGATTTTACTACAACCATTCTACCTCCCAATGAGAGCCATTTATTGAACCGAATGTATGTCCTTTAGGATTTTCTCAATCTTGTTGAAGTCCATTGCCAATCTTTTTTCTGTAGTTATTTGTCTACATTTCATAACCTAAGGTATTTCAAATGACCTTATTCTGGAAAGGGATAAGTATAAAAAATATTTTGCACTTCACCATCCTACTACAAGAGAAATTCGATTTTGGAAAAGATACCTCAATTGGGAAGATCTCTGGAGGTTCTTGAGCTCTTGAGTCAAAAAATCAAGACGCTGAAGTATGGTGGTGACAGAGAAGAGAAAACAATACAGTAACAGGGACATTGCAATCATGATAGCATTCCCTTGGCTCTTCATGATTGATTTCTGGTGGCTCAGATGCTCACTCTGACTACAATTCTCTCTTTCACATGTAATCAATGTCCTGTATTTCCAAAATATATCAAGGAGTAAAAACAGGCAGAATGACACCAAACAAAGCATTGAATTCAATGAACTACCAATGACGAAAATCAATACCTTTCTTAGGGGGTTTAACCCTTTGGTTAATGTAAGAAACAAACAACATGATGGCCTCTGGGCCTGCTACGTAACCCAAAAGTACCCATTCCAGTTCCATTCTTCACTGGCCTCTCATGTGACTAGAACCTAGATCTACCGCAAAACACACAAACCCAATTCAGATTTACGACAACCCAATACAAGGAAAAATATCATTTGATCCTTATTATTCTCCCACTCTGTGAATTCTAATTATATCTTCATGGATCATCTTTCCGTGTTCCATAACTATTAAGTTGGCACAAGCAGGGAGAATAGTAGAAAATGTAAATTGATCTAGTTGAGTGTCATTCCTTTACATTTGGAAAAATAACTCCAAGGCTTCCTCTTCATGGAAATAATTGGAATAAGATTGAATCATGGTGGTCCATGAGGCCACATTTCACACATGCATCTCATCCAAAACTCAACGGGCATCCACCAGGCTCCCACACTTGGCATACAAAACCATGACCTTGTTGTCCAAGAAAATGTCTAGGTTATATCTAGATTCACTCATGTGAGTATGTACTCTTTTGGCTTCTGAGAGTGCCCTTTTGTGGAGACACTCTTGCAATAGACAGGAATATGTATACGAGTTTGACCGAAAGTGTTTGGGATTTGTAAGATACAGAGAATCCAAGGCCTTCTTCAGCTGCCCTTGCCTGTATAATGCGATACCCTTTCCTGTTAATCGTGTCCTATAGTTGTGAGTTGAGAGAAAGGATGGAGAACCTGGATTTCTCACTATGATGCAGTATTTTGAGCTCTGTGGGAATAAATTGCATTTTGTGAATGTAGTGAATCCATGACCTAGCCATAACCTCTTAGAATACTATAAAATAGTGTGGACTAAATCAGTAGTTAAAATCATGGCCTAACATTACTATAATGAGGGCAATTAGCTATAAAAAGTGACCACAAGTGAAGATTACAAGTAATCATAAGTGAAGATTGCACACCATCATTTCAACACCCCCTCTTAATCTGAGCATGAGGCCATGGAGAACGATGATGAAACCAGCTCAATAGAAAGATAATTGTAGTTGGAATATAAAAGAGATTGGGTTTGTGATTACCCATCTCGGCTATAGGGGTGGATGGGTGAATTGATAGCAACCATCATCAACATATCATTGTTGAACTGCTGAAAAATTGACAACAATGAACTGCTCATCATTTGGGGGAATACAATATTTATCTATCCATTTAATAAATCATAGTGTTGTAAAGAGGCATAACCATAAGTGGGAATATCCAATTCAATATAGCGTCAATTGTAAACTAAAGAAGAGAGTGGCTTTGTGACTACCCAACTCAATAAAAATGTGGACCTGATGATTTGCTAGAAGAACGCTACCTCTGAATTAGAGGAAATTTGGGGTCTAAAATGGGCCTTATAAGAAAACGTGCCAAAATAAGTTTTTGTGAGTTGGAATTCAAGAACCAATAGAATTTCAATAAAATAAGTCAACCATAATGGTTGAATTGACATATTTGTCATTAAAAAAAACTACTTTTTTTGTTCGTATTTTCGACATATCTCATTGTGTTTTTACTCAAATTTCGATCGGGAGAGCTCATTGGATGTGGAATTTGATTCTGCATCCAACGAGTACCCACACTACATACTTTTGATGGACCCCGCTACACCAAAAACAAGAAATACCTGAAAAAACGTGATGATGATGTCATCGTCACGTTTTTTCAGGTATTTCTTGTTTTTGGGGTAGCGGGGTCCGTCAAAAGTATGGAGTGTGGGTACTCGTTGGATGCGGAATCAAATTCCGCATCCAACGAGCTCTCCCGATCGAAATTTGAGTAAAAACACAGGGAGATATGTCGAAAATACAAACACAAAATGTAGTTTTTTCTTTCTTCCTCCAAAATTAATCAATATTATTTTATTATTTTAACTATTATTTTATTATTTTAACAATTATTTTATTATTTTCCTTAGGAGGCCCATTTTAGATCCCAAAATTCCTCTAATGATTACTTATCATGTGGGAGAATACTATAATAAATTTTCCCATTTGATAAAGAAGTTTTGGAACATCAACTGTGAGTAGCTCATCCCCTAGAAGACTGTCATCATTAAACTACTCATTTTTTGAAAAAACATTGCCACCAAATTGCTTACATGCTGCAAGGAGTATTGGAAGAAATTTGCCATTGATCTTCCCACTTGATGAATATGTGTCAAAAGGAACATCTTGTAAAATAGAAGAGGTGGGAGTACCCAATTCTAATAAGATAAAATATAGTTGAAATGAGAGTATGATGACCTAACTCCATACATCTGAGGGAGCTCGAACACAAACAAAAAAGGTCAAATACAACAAGATTGTGAGCTTGTTAATATCCAACATAGATACACCAAAGAGAGCACATTTGTGAAGGAAGATCGAATACAATCTAAGAGCTTTACTACAACTAGGAGGGATCAAATAAAACAAGGGAGTGGGTGTGTGAATACCCAACATAGATGCACTTGAGAGGGCACAACTTAGAAGGAAGCTCAAAAATAAGATGAGATTGGGTTTGTGAATATCCAACCCAAGCATACCTAAGTGTGAAGGTGACTAAGATATAAGTGAGATTTTCTTTGTGGATATACAATTCAAATAGATAATCGATTTTACCCAAAATAAATAGATGCACTATGCATTTTTCCCAAAATACATAGATGCACTTGAGAGGGCACAACTTAGAAGGAAGCTCAAATATAAGATGAGAGTAGGTTTGTGAATATCCTACCTGTTATAACTCAAAATAACACATCTCTGCATGTGACCACTTTCCCATGATTTCGTCGCATGTCGACATTTCCATGACGACACTTCATGAAAGTCACTGAAAAAACACCTATCTTGAAGGACCCATATCTTGAGTTCTGTAACTCCATTTGACCTCATCTCTACACCGTTGGAAAGGTATTTTAGTCAGCTAAAACTTTCTAGAAGACACCAAAGTCTGAAAATGCCCAAAAACACCCTTAAAATGCATTTTTTGTCCATTCGTGACTTTCCTTAAGGCAAAGTCACGAATGCCTCCTAAATATTCACGAGTTGCTCTCTTACATACTCGCGAATACAAAAAATTGCTCATATTCGTGAATTTCTGTACTAGCAACCTGCGAATGATCTGCGACTTTCCAGTTATACAACCCGCGAATGCTTGTATTCGTGACTTGCTGTATTAGCAACCCGCGGATGATACGTGACTGTCTAGTTGTGAAACCCACAAATGCATTTTTAAAATGTCAAAAACTAGTCGTTTAAATTTCGGTTAGTTTGGGTAGTTATGCAACTGACTTCTTCAGTTGTAACCACTTTGTCTTCGCCCCTAACTCTTTCTTAATCATATAAATAGAGGTAGGGAGGTCCATGAGAGGGGACTTGGATTTTTGCATTGTTATGCTGGAAGAATTGGAGCTCTCTTTGCCCACACCTTTGCCCTGGAGGTCATCCCCTTATGTTGCAGAGCTTGGAGGCTGAGTTCTTTGGAGAAGAGAAGCAACAGATCCGGATCAAGGTTTCGTGAGGTGCCAAACATGAAGAGAAGGTATACTTGTACTTGTTTTCAAGATTAATAAAGATGTGATGTCCTTCTTCATCCCAAATCATTGTTCAATGTGTGATTGAATCTCTGTTTATGATCATATGATGATGTTATTCAGATTATTATTTCATATTTATTTGATTATCATTTCTTTATATGTGGTCATAATGGTTTGAGGAAGGTATAACTTGTTTTGCAGGTCTCTTGGAGTGAGAGGAGCGAGAAGAGGATTGAAGAGAAAGCTTGGACCAGCCTTCAGTTAGTCAGGTGTGGACCTTTCTCATCTCTGAACTTGCTTATATATGCTTGCTGAACATTGTGCATCTCTCTTTCAACCCCAGTATGTTGATGGCCTCTTAAACCCTAGCCATAGGATACTTTCCTTTACAACAGAACTGGCGACTCCGTTGCGAAGAGCCTTGTCTGTTTGGGGTTTCTCTTGATTTCTTTCAATCTTTTTAGGGTTTTCTCTTTGCTCTTTTCCCCACCTCCTTTGCTTGGTTTGATGTTTGGCTTATGTTTTTGGTCAGCCTATGTCAATGATATTTGTTTGATTTCAGAAGCTTGTTGGTGTTGGTTTCCTTCTTCTTTTGTTGGCTAAATTCACCATGCCAAAGTAGTTGACTTGTCTCTTATGCAATCCTTCCTTCCAAGTAGGGTTTATACTAACTTTAGGGCATTTCTAGAGTTTGTTTGGTGGTTGTATAGAAAATTTCCTTTTGCTTTGTTCTTATTATCTGCATACTCTGTTTTGTAGGTAGTTTTCTTTTGCATTTATAAAAGAAAATTAAAAAGAACCTATACTTGTTTGTGCTGCTTGCCCCCCTACCTCCTTCTTTGGCTTCACCTTGTTGGACAAGGTACTGAGCAGCCTTTGTTGGTAGGTTTAGATTGATACTTGGGACTTCTTGACCCTTTTTTATGTCAGTCTTATTGCTCAGTCTTTTCATTCCAAAGTTGTTGGCTTGTTTACCTTTGTGAGCCTTCTTTTCAAGAGAGGTTGATATCTAACTTTAGGGAAACCTAGGGTTTGTTTGTGGGGTGTAGAGTAGTTGTCTATTTTCTTTGCTTACAGTACTTGCTTGCATTAGTTGATAGGCTGATTTTTATTTTGCATTTATAAAAGAAAAAGACAAAAACATATGTTTGCTTTATATGCATGTAGATTAGGTTTTTAGTCTAGATTGCATGGCATATCATTGTTTTCGAAAAAATAAAATTAAAAAGAATTTTTTCTTTTGTGGTTTTCAAGTTTTCTATTTGAAAAATAAAGAGAATAATTTTTGCTTTTTGCAGTTCATTTCTCTTTTCTTAGTCATTTTGTTTCAACTTTTGAGTCAAAACACCACATAAGTTTCATGCCATTTACCCTCTGACTAAAAAACAACCCTTAAAATAAACAATATAATTTAAAAATTACTAGTAAGTTTTATTTTATAGGGTCATACACCAACTAGCTTAGGCTAGACTTGTGGGATAGGGAGTTTAAACTCCCCACAAGTGTTAATATTCAGATGTAGTTGGCCTATCACTAGGTAAATCCTTTTCTACTTTGATTGTATCTGGGAAGCTCCTCTCAAACGGGAGTTAAGCACAAGGCCGTGTGGAGGCTTGGACAGAGGAGATAACCCTATGAATCCTTGTCAAAGCGTAACTCAGGACTTTTGCGCATCTAGGGATTCTGTCCTAGACAGAGTTTCAGGCTCAGCTACCCTGCCCATGCGTACGAGTGCGGCTTGCGACTGTCCCCCCAGACTGTCAATATAGTTAAGGTAGCCTTTAGTCTCTTTGACATCTAGGGTTCATACACAAGTACACCGAAAGGTTATTTCTGGTTGACCTTGGACGGGCTTGGAAGGTAACCCCGGTAGAAAGTGTGGGAGGGCAGTGGGTGATTCCTCTGCTTATGCCTAAGAACATCTACAGGGACGCCAAGTAACTATCTATCAGCTTTCTTCTGGAAAGTATATCTTATACCTGTTTGTCTGTTTGGCTTTAGCAATTTCTTAGTGAGTGCTGTGTGGTTTGTCTGTACTTAGTGTGCATTTAGGTGTGTGCTTTGTATCTTTGGTTGTCTATCAACCTCAGACTTTGTCTCCTGGTTTGAAACTATGGCTAACACCCCTTCGAACACCAACCAAGAGATCCCCATGATGGGAACTCCTTGTACTATTCCTCTCACAGGGAATGTTGGTGTTCCCTTGATGGCCACCTTGAATCTACCTGGATTCACACTAGGGCTACTGGTGTGGTTGTTTTCCACTCCAACTGCCGTGAATGCTCTAGGTGCTTCTCAAGTAAGCCCCTTATATCAAGAGCATCAAAACACTGCTTCCCCTTCACCTGTAGTTGATTCTCCTCCTCCTTCTACCTCATGCGGTGAAAGTACTAATACTAGTAACCAGCAGTCTAAAAGGAGTAAAAGAAGGAGGAATAGGAAGAAGGCACATAAGCAAGGGGGCACTCGTTCAACCTCTGCAAGTCAAGTTGAACCTCACCACCTAGCCTATGCAGTTCATGCTGGGGGCACCTATCCAACCTCTGCAGGTCATGTTGGATCTAAGCACTCAACCTCTACAAGTCAAGTTGATCTTCACCATCCAGCCTCTGATAATCATGCTGGTGGGATCCTTCCAACCTTTCCAGGTCATGTCGGATCCAGTCACTCAACATTTGTGGTTCATGATGAGGGCACCTGTTCAACCTCTGTTGTTCAAGTTGAACCTCCCCATCCAACCTCTGTTGCTCATGTTAGATCCATCCACCTAGCCTCTGTGGTTCATGCTGGGGGCACACACTCAACTATTGCAAATCATGTTGATCCTAATCATTCAGCCTCTGTTGTTCATGTTGGTGGTGCTCATCCAACCTCTACAAGTCATGTTGGACCCAGTCTCTCAGCCTCTGATAGTCATGCTGGGGGCAGTCTCTCAGCCTCTGTGGTTCATGCTGAATACAATCCGTCAGCCACTGCGAGTCATGTTGACACTATTGAAAAGAATACCCATTCAAAACACAAGCCCAAGTTTCCTTGTAAGCTTTGTGAGGGAGACCACCTTACTTATAAATGCCCTTCTATCGCGGAGGTGCAAAGAGTTTTGTTTCATGGTCATCCTATTTTTTAACATCCTGAATATTTTCAACAACCAGCCTCTCTTAGTCAGGTTGGACCCAGTCACCCAGCCTCTCTAGTTCATACTGGGGGAAAACTCTCATCCTCTGCAGGTCATGTTGAGAGAAAACAGTCAACCACTACTAGTCATGTTGACAATGTTGAGAAAACTGGTCGTTTGAAGTGCAAACTTAAGTTCCCTTGTATGTTATGTGAGGGAGATCATCTTGCTCACCTGTGCCCTGCTATCGCGGAGGTGCGTAGAGTGTGGTCCAAGACTCAAGATTTTCCTTCTCCTGAACAACCTATAGTTTCTCAACAACCTACTCAACGTTTGGTTGATCAAGTGGTCGAACCAATCTCAGATTTGGTCGATCCCACTCTTCTTTCGAAGAGTGATCCTGATGTGATTGAACCAATGTCATCTTTGGTCAATCCCACTCTCCCTTCAGAGAGTGACTTTCACGAAGCGGTTGAATCGATTCCAGTATTGATCAACCCCACTCTTCCTTTGGAGAGTGAAGTGTCTACTAGTCACATTTTCTTCACTGCCTGTTCAGATCTTACTGAACAAGGGGGCACTAAACTCGCTTCGAATCAACCCCCACCAAGCTCTTGAACTGCTTCCTTTGATTGGGATAGCCTAGTTGAGCCACGCCTTCCTTCTGATGCACCTTTCCAGATAAAGGTCAAAGTTGAACCCTATACGATTGATCGTTGTATTGTTGATGAAGGAGCCTCAGTTAGTATCTTGTTTGCTCGTGCTTGGCAAGGTATGGGATCTCCTAGCCTTGTGTCGACTGCTAGTCAGTTACTGGCGTTTGATAGAAGAACTTGTATAGCGTTGGGAATTCTTGCTCAAACACCTGTTACTTTGGGTGGGAAGACCGTCTTAGTTGACTTCATGGTGATAGAAGATACCTTGGACTTTAATATGCTCCTTGGACGTGATTATGTCTATGCCATGCAAGTTGTGGTGTCAACATTCTTTCGTGTGATGTACTTTAATCATGGTGAAGAAATTGTCACTATCGATCAGTTGGATTTTCTTGATCCGTCTCCTGACCTAACTAGAGACTAGGTCTTTCCTTTATTGGTTCCCAGTGTTTCTATAGACACTAACCTGCCACAAGTGAACTATGTGGCCTCTTGTCCTTTGTGTTCAATTTCTACTGAGAAGCAGCCTCTGTTTTCATGCTTACCTTCTTGGGACTTGGTCCCAGGAGTTGATCGGGTGAGTCATCCTATACAAACTGTAGAGCATTCTCTCCACTCTGTTGATCCATTTGAAAGTTTAGATATGTGTCCTATCTCGGATGATCTCCTTCCTTTGGATGAAGTCTTCCTAGAGTCTTTGATACAGTCTGACCTTCTTTTGGATGTTGGTTCAGTTGTGACTAAGTCTAAACCTGATTTGCCTAGTAAGCATGCCCTTTCTTCTTATGTTGGTCTTGTTGAGTCTTTGGACTCTCCCTTCGAACAGCAAGTCAGTGATCCTGATGAATTTGATTTTTCTTTTGAATTTTTCAACTCCCATGATGCTGCGTTTGTTCCTGCAGACTCTATCTCCCTTGTTGATTTTTTCTCTCCTTCTGAGGTCGATCTTACTGATTATAAACCCTCAAGCCTTGATGCTATAGAATCTTCTTCGGTTGATTCTGCCTTGACTTTCCATTTTATAGAAGATAGCAAAGTCACATGTGTTTCTACCAAAGTGACCCGCATCGGATCGTTTCTTCTGAATATGATTCTGATGTTGTTGTTTCTTGGAGACAGGATTTGTAGTTGGGTTCACAACTGTTTATTGGCCTCACCTTGTTGTTCAAGTCGTAATTGCATTTGCATGTGCCCTACTCGCGTTTATGAGCCTGATGCCAGCTTCCACACTTTTAGCTCGTTGTATAAGCCCTCATCTTTGTTATCATCATCACCCAGCCTTGTATCATTTTGCCTTTGCAACTTGACACCCTTTACCTTGAGGAGACATTCCCCGAGTGTCCTTATCTTGCTCACTTTCCTTGCATTATGCATAGGTCTGTTCCTTGTGCTTGGAACTAGTTTCGCCTGCCTATGACACTCGTCTCCTCGCATTTAGAGCATTCTTTCTATTCTCCTTCGAGCTCGTTAAAAACAGTAAGGAGGTTGCGAGTTGACTTTTCCAGACTCGTTAAAACTTCACGGGAAAGATTATGAGTTTCTTTAGGCCCAATTCTGACTCCTCAAAATAGACTTAACTGGCGAGTAAACTTGTCCATTTAGGCTCATTAAGAATATGTGAATGGGCATCCACATTGGTAGTAGGTTATCACTTTCTCGGACCATGTGGAATAATACGAGAAAGGATCACTCTCTTTTCTTTTTGAATTGAGAAGAGTATTCTCAGGCATAGGTTTATCTCTTTTCCAGACCTGAGGGACTAAACTTACGAAAAAGGAACCCCCGGTATGAGCTTAGTTTTCTCTTTTTCGCGCTCTGGACCAAAACATGAAAAAGATTCCGAGTGTCCTTTATGTCTTTGTCATGCTCGTAAAACCTTAAAGAACAAAGCATCGATTTTATTGTTGTAAGCCCCGTTTCTCGTAATCAAATGGATCTTTCTGAGTGATATTGCCTTCCTTCACACTCGTAAAACTCAGGCTATATGCTGCTTTTGAAGGAGCGTTGGGTAGGTGGTAATTTAACCTTTTTCGGACCTTCATTACTAATTACGAAAAAGGTGTGCCTTTTCTTCTTCGGAAGTTAAGAGAGTTCTTCTTTGGTATGTTTTATACTTTTTCGGCCTTAGGAGACTAAATTGTACGAAAAAGGACCCCCCTGGAGTCTTCTTTGGAGTTTTCAGACTCTCTAAACTATGAAAACACCGTCGAGCATGTGTTACTTCGGGCTCATAAAATCCACGAATCAGTGCCTTTATCAAGCATTCTTCTTTCTTTTCTTCGAGCTTGCCAAAAATGAAGATGGTCCCGAGTTTTCTTTCTTGGACTCGTTAAACCTTTACAAGAAAGAGGGGAAGGGAAGTTCATTCACATGTTTCTTACATCATGGCATCAAGTCTTGTTTCCTTGAACAAAGCACCAGTTTTGAGTCTATCAACAGTTGGGTCCTAGTATTTTGACCTTATCCTGATTCAGAGTTTTCTTACTCCTCCAGTTGGTCTCTTTTCCAATTATATGGGGAATCTGTCAATGTCTCCTACATTGCAGATTTGTTTCGTCGGTCCTATTTTGTGTCAAACGCTGCCTAAGTCACTTTTGTGTCGTGCTCACTGTTCAAGGATTAAACCTTTGTCGGCCATTCTGCAATTTCCTTGACCTTTTGTGTCGGCCATTCCCTGGTATCAGTTCATTACATCATGTCTTCGGCGTTCCTTGTCATGAAATTCAATATCAATTCCAGATCCAATTAGTCTTTGACTTACCTCGTGTTGGATGATGAAGGATGCCTTAATGCCTTCCTTCCAACAGATGTCTTCCTATCGACTGCAGCACATCTTGCTCTGGGGATGAGATTTAGAGTTTTATGACAGTACCTTGGGGATTATTGTCATCAATGGCAATTTCCCTCGCTATTGGGTAGTGGGAATACCTTAATGTCTCCTACTCGATGGATTCTTCAAGTGTTCGACTTCACGTCCTTGTAATCACACTTGTTAGAATGTACTAGGTACCTTGGGGATCATTTTCATTAATGGTGGTTTCCCTCACGTTTGTTAACGGTTTTTATTATTGACCGGTAATCAAACGGCTTCCTCCATGTTCGACTTCAACTCTTTTATTCGCATGGTTAGGATTCGTACATTTGTTGGGCGGTTTGGATTGAAGACCTTGGGTCGACAGTAGCTTCCTCATTTTGTTATTGCCCAAGTTGCGCAAGACCTTGTTACATTTTATATGACATTTTGCTGAGACATAGATCCACCTTGTATTTTTGTGGCTATGATCGATTGTTGAGCATGGATCCACCTTGTTCATTTGTGGCCATGACTCCTTTAGATTTGATATGGCGCATTTTTTCATATTGAGCGACCATGATAGTTTCATCAGTTATACATATGTTGGATCCTCCTGTATCTTTATGGCGATGTTTTGTATATGGACTTGTATGTACCAGAGATCATTTCTTCTGACATTTATCTCTCTTACAGATACCTTTGTTTGAGCCTTTTGATCTTGGATTCTCTGCTCTCTCCATACTCAGCTGTTTCCTTTATAATGTATTTCGGCTATCGTCTTCCCCTATAACCTCACACACTAGGAGGCATCTATTATAGCTCAAAATAACACATCTCTTCCTGTGACCACTTTCCCATGATTTCGTCGCATGTCGACATTTCCATGACGACATTTCATGAAAGTCACTGAAAAAACACCNGGCATCTATTATAGCTCAAAATAACACATCTCTTCCTGTGACCACTTTCCCATGATTTCGTCGCATGTCGACATTTCCATGACGACATTTCATGAAAGTCACTGAAAAAATACCTATCTTGGAGGACCCATATCTTGAGTCCTATAACTCCGTTTGACCTCATCTCTACGCCATTGGAAAGGTATTTCAGTCAGCTAAAACTTTCCAGAAGATACCAAAGTCTAAAAATTCCTAGAAATACCCTTAAAATGCGTTTTTTGTCCATTTGCGACTTTCCTTAAGGCAAAGTCGCGAATGCCTCCTAAATATTCGCGAGTTGCTCTCTTACATACTCGCGAATACAAAAAATTTCNATGCGTTTTTTGTCCATTTGCGACTTTCCTTAAGGCAAAGTCGCGAATGCCTCCTAAATATTCGCGAGTTGCTCTCTTACATACTCGCGAATACAAAAAATTGC
>LPNX010370596.1:0-24706 GCA_001517045.1 Pseudotsuga menziesii | reverse complement strand
TTTTCAGTAAGTGTGATTATCAGTCATACTTATTACACTATATTTGCTTATTATCTGTTGGACTCATCTAGACCGAGTAAACTATATTTCAGCATGTTAGGCCTGATTATATGCTACTACTATGTTTATGATATTATTATGCTTATGCAGATGCTTTGGTTTTGATGTTATGATGTTACTATGCTTAGGAGGATGCTCTAATTATGATGTTAAGCATGGTAATGTGTCTCACTTTTCCCATTTTTGCGGCGATGAACTTTATGAACTAAAAGTATTTTTTCACAAAACTACAAATCCATTACGAATTAGATAATGGTGTAATGAAACAAAAGTTTTCATTGTGAATGAGCTTTTATATGGTATTTTTATAACTAAAAAAAATGTTTCTAGCTTATTTATTTCATTATGTTTAAATGAAATTTATTATTATTTCAGGCATCTCATAAGTACTCATAAAACCGCAACCCCCCATATCTATCTTCATTTATTTTTTTAATTCCAATTTTTTTGAACAGGTTTTTTATAGACATGTTTAAGATTGTTGTACATATTTTTAAATTTTATTCTAGGATATATTTTAATTATTATTAAATTATCAATATAAATGATAATTTTTATGTCTAAGTAAAAGCGCGACCCAAAAAACTATCATTTTAGGACATCAAAATCAATATTTTTTTATATGAATATGGAAATAATATACAAGTGATTGTTAAAACTATTTTTAAAAAAGAATTAAAACACATTTTTTATTTTTTATAATGAATATTTTAAATAAATTTATAAAAACAGAACAAATTTCCTTGCTGCAATATGATGTTACTATGTTTAAAAATAGAATAAATTTTCATGATGTTACTATGTTTATCTGGATTCTCTAATTATGACGTTATGATGTTATCATTCTCATTATGTTACTATGCTTATGTGGTTACTATGTTGTAGTTATCATGAGATTCCTTTATTTCATAATGACAATGTATGTTTGATTGTTGTTCTTGATAAAATGTGATATGTATGATGCGGTACATGGATACCGACCCATGATGTGATCGATTTAATGATTTTATGCGATGAAAGAAAATGATGTTGATAATATGGACCAACTTCTGATTAAATGTAGATATTGTTATAAATGTATGTTTGCAAAGTACTAACCCTCAGGGAACATGGGCTATGTAATAGTCTGATATGTAAGGGTGATGTAGTACATAGTTTGCAGAGAGACTTAATTAACAAAATGATGATACAATGACACATTCCAATAATCTCGAGAGCAACACAGTATGGTTTTGTCAGGGTATAGACCGAGTATGTTGAGAGGGATGGATGTATTTCCCACCCTATGTCACTATGAAACCCGCGGTCGTGGGTGGGTTGTGCTAAGACATGCTCCCCAATTTATTGCGACGATGATAATCAAATTCCTTCTAGGAGGGGTTAGGTTCGCTTGTTTGCCGACGCTACTGCTCTCATGCTCTTTGTGGACATGTCAGTATAGATGGAATCCACTTTTGTACTAGAAGAGGAAGGAAATGGAGGATTCAGACGTAGGTTAAGATGGGAGGATATGTTAGTTAGTATTCTAGAGGTTTGGGTATTCGTTGATCTTGATTTAGTGGTAGTAGGTACCCTTCCACATGCTTGATTGATTAAACTAATATAAACACAAGATAAGGATATGAATCTTAAAGGGTTAATGGTTAAAATAAATGGGGATGCTAAATAATTATGTTATATTTATGTATGTTCTACTTGCTTGAATGGATATTATTATTAGTTAGAAGGTATCCCTATGAGAGATGATGTTTTCTTATAGTACATTTATGACCTGTGCATACACTGGCCACGCTTGAACACTTTGCACATGTATGCTAGTATTGATATACAAATACATAACATGGAGAATAATTGTATAAGTTGTAGCAAGAAAATAGGATAGTTATGCATTGATCAAATTCAGATAATGGATGTTCAGTTGTTAGGGCATGTGTCAAAATAAGTCAATGAAGCTATTCGTTTTAATTGTATGTAGACATCGTAATAAGCAATTAAGAGAAGTGTACTCGTCAATATAAAGTATTGTTGATAAACATTAACTTTGAAAAGTTGTATGGTTTAAGTATTAATGGTGATTAATTAAATCGGTAAATGTACCTTCATTATTAAGAAAGGTGTACTAGATTAGTGTTAGGGTACTTAACAATTAAACAAATAAATGTTGATAATGTTATTTACTATCAATTAATAATAATAATAATATTATTATTATTGTTGTTGTTGTTGTTGCTGTTATTATTAATTATTATAAATAGTAATTGATATTATTATTTTACCATTAAAAACTAAAATAATTGTCCATTACAAAATCCATAAACAAATATGTCAAAATCTCCAATTACTAGGTTCTTATTATAAAAATGATTGATCGAAAACCTTGTAAAAATATTTTTAGCAAGTATTGAATGTACCATGTAAGTTAATATAGAATTCATTAAAATAAATATAAAAGTACTACCATGTGAGACAGATAATCTAAAGTTATATTTTATAAATTAACCAAATTGTCACTTCAATTAACGAAGAGTCAACTTGGAAACTATTTAATTATTATTTTATTCAACATATGAAACAAAGGATAAGGCTAATAATGGATCCACCATGTCATGAAGGTCATAAATTGGATAGTTTGAGAATACTTAAATGATGTACATTCCATCCTTTAAATAAAACTTAACTAGAATTAATACCATTTAACTCCCTCAGAAAGAAGTACATAATAACTTATATTTTATTATGAATTGGGCGGTAAAACAAGTCATCGAAATGAATGCTTGGGGGAAAGGCGATGGAAGAAGGGGGAATTAAAAGGAAGGTGGAAGAAAGTATATGGAGAAGAATTTGAGGATGATTCTTTTGGGGAAGTTTATAGAAGGAAGGTAGGGGGAGTGATGTAACAAAAGACAAAAGAAAAATCTTAAAGAGGGGGTTAACTCAAAGATTGAAATTTTTTGGAAAGGAAAGGAAGCTTCTCTCACGATTATTTTTATGTGGGCTCAAGGGCTACGAAATCCATCAATTTCCTTGGGCCAACACGATAAGAGTTGGTCGGCGTTGTTCATCTAGTTTTGGTAATAAAGGCTTGTATGGACAACGCTACAAGAGAAAGGGGACTATTTTTAACTTACATAATTCCAGGTTTTGTTGTTATAATTTGTTTTAATATAAACGTTTAATAAAAGTGCATAAGTAAATATGCTTAGGATTTAATAATAGTGCATAAGTAAATATGCTTATGATATAGAAGAAGTAGATCTACTATAAATAGATAAATGACATAATTATTAAAATGTTGGTGTTTTCCTGTTACGAATTTAAATTTTTTTGAAAATTGTTTAACTAATTACGTTGCAACATACGTAAATAAACAGAAACACAAACATAGAAACTCATAGAAACAACAAGAGAAAAATTATATTTTTCTTGAAATTTATTAGAAAGAACTTAGAATGAGCTCAGTCATTACAGAGGAGAGCTTAGAAATATAAGATTTAGTGCTATGTCGGGTAGGCAGAGCATAAGAGAATAGTATCAAAGCCACTGGCTCAAACACCAGGACCTAAAGGGGCCCTCTTTACACCTAGAACTACCATGCAATTTAAAGTCTCGGGTAATCTACGAAACTTGGGCGTGAATCTATACAAAAAATTGTGGAAGTTACCGCTCTAAACTCTCTATAGACCACTCTGTGTAGACCACCTGCACAAATATAAACAAAGACAAGCTTAAATGTTCTATTATTAATATTTCAAAATTTCAAAATATGGATTATATGTTGAATACAAAATTTTGTCGGTATTTACAAATGAAATATTACAGCTACAGCTATGTATTCCAGAAAGCACTTAAACTGCACAACAAGACTTGGAAGTAATGCTTAAACTTTACAAAAAAAAACTTTACAATGGCATAAATTTACCCTAAGTAACTCGAGTACAATAAAATAATATATATGGGGTTAAAAAAAAACCTTTTAAAACCTAAATTACTATGGTTCATGGCTTAGTTCGTATAGGAAGGGGATTAATGGGCAGCTTAGTTTGTATTAAAGAAAAAAATGAAAATATATATAATAAAAATAAATTTTGATTGAAATAGAAGATTTTTAAAAAGTCACAACTGACTTATACTAAATACCACCCAAACGACTGAGTCAACAAACCAAGTTAGCGCTCTCATAAGTGTACTAAGCAAGAGCCCGCGAGTTATGTACCAAAATGAATATATATACTCTACCCTATTCTTCTTATAGAAGTGGGTTTTTCCCTTATCGAGAGCCTAGCTATGATTAGGCTCATGTTGTACAAGCACAAAATCAATAACATGGGAGACCATAGACTTCCTAAGCTGGCTTTAAATTCCAGCAAGAACCACCGAAGGCTCAATCAAGGTTGGTATACAGATACCAAGGCTTGGATAAACCGTTGGGAGATCAATGAAAATGTTGCATTGCAAAATATAAATAACATTATAAATATTGTCACTTCTAAGTTTAAGGAGAAAATGTGGTGTGAGAAATATTTAGAGGATAAAAGAAAGTTAAGATATTATAAGGAGGTCATCAACCCTACTCTAGAAGATCAAAAGTATCTCTCGGTTCTAGCTAGTTTGAAAAGAAAAAAATTAGTATATAGCCAAGATAAGAACGAACTCTCTTGAGCTTCATAGTGAAACTGGTAGTTGGCCGGTTCCTAAAACACCATGGGTAGAAAGTATCTCCCATCTCTATGAGAGTATGAACATTGAAGATGAAAAACAAATCCTCTTAGATTGCCCTACGTACACCTACATTAGATCTAAGTTTCATAATATTTGTTGCAATCCCGACCTTCCTAGCCTTCTAACTTGTCAAAATTATAGTAAGCTCAGGATGCTTCTCTCCAAGCTTTTCGAGCATAGAAATACAATTTTAAAACAAAACTAAATAATTTGTATCTTTGGGGGTAAGCTAGCTATGGAGCAATCCTCTCTCATCGGACGGAGGAGGAGCAAAGTTAACGTTGACTTTGCTCCTCCTCCGTCCGATGGAGGAAGGATTGCTCCATAGCTAGCTCACTCCGTATCTTTGGGTCTAATAGACCAAAGTTTGGTCTGAGTGGAGGTTAACCATCAACATCATCATTAACAAGAACCCTAACATAGAAAAAAAAAATACACGTGTCCCTATACATGGATTGAAGTGGAATGATTCATTGTTTTATTTTCCAGTGGATTCGCGATCGTAATAAATCGTTGGGGTTAAAGGTTTAATAAACTGGACAACGTGTAATAGAAGCGGGCAAAGCAAAACCAGACAAATATAGAATTATTTATGCACCTCTGCCTCTTATCTCCATCGTTGACCCAACTATTTAATATAATTATGGATCTGCTAGATAATATTATTTATTTGACCCAGCATCCTTCCTCGACATTGAATATTTGACCTCCGCTCGGGAAGAAGCATGATTCTCCATTGTAAATGCATAAAATATTTAATAGGTTAAACATATCAATCGAATGGGTAGGGATGGGAATAATCACCTTGATAGAAAGCCCGGGGGAGAATTAATCTATAGTTATGACATTTTGGTTGGCCTGAAATGTTTTTTTTTGGGACGGTTACAAATCTACCCAACTAATTGGGGTTACAAATCCACCCAACTTTTTTGGGATTTTTTTAAGGGTTTTGCACCTTCATGAGGACGGTTTAAGGTAGATTAGTATAAGATGGACTCTATGAATTTATTTAAAATTTTAAAACTTTTATTATATTTATTTATTTTTAAATCCCCATAAAGTTGTTAATTTTATAAATACGTTAAAGTTTAATTATTTTAAGTTTGGCTGAATTTAATTATTTAGGTAAATTGGCTAGTGTGAAATATTTAAATTCGGCTAAGTTGTAATGGTTTTTAATTTAATTTAGTTTTAATTTATAATTAATAATTGTTAGTCTAATGGTTTAAATAGAAGGTGTTGCAGCTCCAACATTTTCCCAAATTTCAAAAAAATTGGGACCCTCCTTTTAATTTTTGTCTTGCTTAGTTTTGTTGGGATTGCTTAGCTTTACTGCGAGTTTGATTTATTGAGGTTGATGGTTGAATAAACATCTTTGTTTGCTGATGCTGCCATTTGATTTTAAGTTTTGACTTAAAAAGGTTTTCTTATTGTTGTTTGAGCTTTGGATCGGGGCCGTAGTCACATACGCAGCTGTTGTTGCGGAAGCTAAATAGCGAACGACCCGACCCAAACCCTTGTTTTCAGCGGATGCGCTTTTGTTTTATTTTTTATTTTCAGCGTTTTATTTCGTCACCATCGGAACACTAGTGCCTTGTGTCGGCGTTGTTTCGGATGACGAATTGCAAGCACTACGACGGAAGTTTTTACCTTTTTCGATCCCGCGGTTTGTTTTGATTCTTGCCGTTGTCAGAGCCATGTTGGACTTTTGATTTTGGGGATTAGTTTTGTTTGTCCGATCCCCGTCATTCTCGTTGTCACAAAAACCTCAGTCTTTTTGTGTTCAGCCGTTGCGGCTCCGAAGTGGATTAACCATCCGCCTTATAACTTTTCTTTCACCGATGCTCATGATCTATTTTGATGAAGGTTTGCTTAACGTTAGTTCTTTTTTCCTCTGATTTGGACTGGTCTACGGAACCGCTTGTCATTATAGCTTCCGTCGTTGCGGCTTTTCAGCATACTAATGGTCCAAGGCTTTAGTCATTTTGAGCCCCGATGTGGAGGTTTTTTTTTTTAGTGTGTGTTTCGCCGACGATTTTCATTGTACTGCGGAACTCATAGCATCTCCGTCGCCCGCCATTGTGGCTCTGTAGTAGGTTGATCGTCGATACATTAGTTGTCCTACCGCCCGTTTTGTGATGTTTTTCCCACCGAGTGTTTTCACTGGGATATATATGTATATGTGGGATTGGGCATTATTCTATTATTATCACTGTGAACTCGTGCCTACACTGTCCTTATCGTTTCAAACTGGGCGTTGTACCTAGCTGTCGGGATCTCGTCCGTGGGTGGCGTCATCGTGGAACTGTCGGATTCTCCTTGTCGACTGCACAACTCATTGCCAGGTAGGCCAACCATGATTTTACCCTTTCTGTTGAGTTGTTTTTTGAAACTAGGGTCTCGTTGTTGGGTTAGGTTTTTCCCTTTGTGGTAGATGGGCGTATTTCTCTGAGTTTGTTCCCTATTAGCCTAGTGTGGTCCACTTTGACAGTTAGCAGATGGGGGGGGGGTTTCGTTTTCCCGAGTGATTGTTGCGAAATCCGTTATGAACTTTCAAACCCGGTAACTTTCAAATCAGTGTAGATAGTGATTGTTGATTGGTGCAGATGAGCGTTACGCTATCTACACTGATTTTTTTGGGTCTGCGTATGGCCATCCAGGGGAGAATATCCTTTTCTTTTGCAGTTGGTAGGTTTTACCCTAGTTTTGTTTGGGACACCGTAAGGTTTGATTTCGATTGTTTTGGTTGCCCGCGTGTTCTGATAGGGTCGCATTTTCGAAGATAAGTAGATTTTGATGGGATTTATTTTGAGCAGGGAGTTAGAATGTATTCTACTGAAGTTGACGACGCCAGGGGTTTTCGTTTTGATCAGACTGGTTTTCCTTCACTTATTGTCGTGCTTAGTCTCGGCGGTAGAGGTTTTACAATGTTAGAGAGGTTATGATGCATTTTGTCGATCATGATTGATTTTAGTCACGGGCATGACTTAGGATTTTTCAGAACCTATCATTTTGCAGAATTATTTGCTAGTTAGTCCTGGTTTTGCATTTGCATAGATTTAGCTATGACAAATACGGCAGAGGTAAATGCTTAAATGGATTTTTCATTCTTTCGAATGTTGATTAACAGCTCAAATATCCTAAAGGCATTTTGTTTTGTGACAGGGCAACTTTCCCAAAGATGAGATGTCGAAAAGACAGAAAAAGAAAGGTCCTAGTGTTGAAGGAGATCCTGAGGTGGAAATTTTTACAAAGGTTGAGTACATTTATGAAGATACTAGAGCCACTACTGGGGCGGAACCTGACTACAAGTGCGGTGAAATTTATAGATTGATTTCAAACCAAGAGGTGCCTGATACCGAGTTTGAAGAATTAACAATATATGCCAACATAGAGAAATATGCCTTGATGAAGATAGCTACCAGACCTGAGCTTTTCCCATGCTCAGAAGTGATTGGATGGATTCTGCCTAGGGTAGATGTGACTACTATGATTCTGACCAATATTGCCAAGCAGGGCTATGCTGCTTACAGTCCTGGTTATGTCTCGTTAGCTTATCGCCTACCTCCAGCCCAGGTTTACCTTACTCAAGATTGGTTAAATGAAATTAACCTAGACCTGGTTAAAACAGTAAAAATAATGATGATACCTGGTAAGAATTTTCGAACCAGACCATCAGGGGAATACAACACAGCTACGTTAAGAACCCTTTATAGGTTTATTGTGTTAATGCTGAACATAATTTTTGGGAGAGCCCACGACAAAAGTTTCAAGTTAGGATTGGTTCCTATTATCTTCTGTGTAGCCACCCAAGGGACTGTATTCAACTGGGTGAACATAGTGTCCTATAGTCTCTCAGCTTGCATTGCTTCAGCTATGGGAGGGGTGTCTCAGAAAAAATCTGAGTTCTACATGAGCTCCATATTAATTTATTGTATACTATGCACCCAACCATTTCCAAAACTAAGGTGCATGTGGGACATGGACATAACCCCTGTGTACACAGCCTACAAGCTGTTATGGGCACACAAGTATTACTGTCATTATAAAGAAATTTCTGAACAATTTATTATGCCCTTGTATACGTTGATTTTCTTGAAAGAATGCAAGAGGCATTGAAATTCATTGAGGAGTATGCTAATTATTATTTGACTAATGAGGGAATGTATATTGGGATGTATGGTTGCTCTAGGGCACCTGCGTTGCTCTCCAAGTATGCCATTGATTTTGTGGTGCATAAAGAAGCAGTTAGGCAGGTTTTCATGGATGGTATAGGGAGTTTTCTGTTCAAGCACAAGAAGGAAACTTATCCTCCCATACCTTTCAGACTGGGAAGCTATAAGTTTTCAAAAGTTAAAAAAGCTGCTGAGTTTGTACAGGAATTTGAACATATTCACTTTGGGGAGATGAACTTCCATAGAAATGATTCTTAGAACAAAGTTGCGGAACATTGCAAGGAAGCCAGTGTGCATTTTGAATATACAAACCATTGGGATAAAGAGGAAGAAATTTTCAGAAATGCAGAAAATATGACTGCATTAAAAAGAAGGTTTAAAAAGAAGATCACAACTAAAGGTGGTAAGGGCCAAGTTGAACAGAGCAAAGTTAATGAAGAGGAGGCCAGGAAAAGAGAAGAAGATGCTAGGATGCTAAGAGACTAGCACAGGAGGCCGAGAGCTGGCTTAAGAGTGAAGAAGAAGAAATGAAGAAAGATGAACAAGAAGCAGCAAAGAATGCAGAAGAAGCTGCAAAAAAGGTAGAGGAAGCTGCCGGGAAGGAAGAAGAAGAAAGAAAAAAGAAAGTGGATGAAGAGCTAAAAAAGAAGGACGCCGAAAGTCTGAAACTGATGGGGTCCACAACAGATCAACAAACATCTGACCCTATAGACACTCAAGAAGTGCAAGACCAGGATTGTCCTGACTCTCAAGAGCCTGCTGTAACTGCTGGCAACGATATAGGGCAGGTTGTTGTTTCTGGATTAAGGCCGATACCTTTTGAACAGAAGAAAGGGGAAGAAGTCCTAGATTTCAGTACCATATTTTATGACAGAGAAAAAAAGAGGATTGTGAAAAGGACTGAGAAGAAGGTTGAAATAGGTGGAAAACCAGGGATGATGGTTACTGATAAGACCTTGGTACATGGGACAGAAAAGGACCCAGGATTGACAATCCGAGCTGGAGCAACACTGATCCACGCCTCCAAAGATAATGTAGATCAAATAATGACAGACCTTGAGCAATCAAGGAAAAATGCTGCCCAATTAAAGGACACTTTGAGAAAAGAGAGGGATGAAGGAAACAATTTAAAGAGAAAGTTTGAAGACATGCGAAATGAAATAAGGTCTTCAAAAGTAGAGCTTCAATCCCTCCAAGCAGGAAAGATGTCTTTGGAAGTTGCCATTGAAAAGACAGGAAGAGATGCTTAGGATAACTTAGCAAGATTGCAGCAGGAATATCAAGAGCTAAAAACATAAAAGGATGGACTAAAAATAGCATATGAAAACCTCCATGCAGAAAGAGACCAATTGCAAAGCAAAGTTGGGGAGCTGGAAATACAAAGGGATACCTTGGAGGAGACAGAAAAACAATTTCAAGTGCAAGCAACATGGTTTAAAGGACAAATTGCTTCACTAGCAACATCTTTGAAAGAGGCCAAGGAACATCATACCAGTATTTAGCATTTTAAAGAGCGTGTCCTAACACAAAGAAGCAAAATGCACCAGTTGCAGGTGTCCATAGAAGAAGAAAGATGCAGAGTCTTGTAGGTAGATAACAGATTGGAAGAAATTTTGGAAACCACCTCGTATTTTGTGGATAGGTCTGAAGACATTTTGGAAGTCTTGACGGGAAGGATAGGAAGGTTGGAGGCCAATGAAGAGATTCCTGCAGACTTACCAGCAAAGGATCAACAAGGCTTAAGGTAGGATTATGACTTGTTGGAGTTTGCAATAAACACAGCAGAAGAGTTCAAGAAGACAGTAAAGAAGACAAGAGGAGCTTGCACCGAGTATTGCAGAAGGCTGCTGATCACTTACAACCGATGCCAAGCGACTGCTGAGCGGAGACTAGATGCATTTCCAGAACATGACCTGTTCGTAGAAATGTTACAGAGCAGATATCAAGAGGATGAGCAGAGGATTCAACAAGTCAAGGTCCTGAGATGAACAGATCTTGAAAGAAGAAGTGGCTCATTCAGTAGTTAGTGTATAGTTGCTGGAGGACCAACTACGCCTAAGCTCAACAAGAATTGAAGTGATTAAAAATCAGGCTGCAAAATTTGAAATCAACATTCGTTTTCTTGAGCCTTCTGAATTTGAGAGTATACCATCAGAAGCCCAAGCATGGAAAAGGTTCCTAAATAATCAAGCAGGCCCGTCTACTTAAAGTGCTTTATTATTTTGTTTTAATGTAATATATTGTAAATTGTATGAGCACTCAATATAAGAAAATTTTGGGAAATGAAATGTTGGGGAAGCCTAGGGGTCATTTGGGGCAGCCCAAAAGTTTTTCCTTTTGTATAAGTATAGGAGAGTTAGATAGAGAGGAGGACTTTTTCCCAGTTAGACTTGTGAGAACACATTGTAAGAGGAACTATTTCGTTTTGCAATATATAATTACAATTTTTCCTATTGGAGAAAGCTTTGGTGAAATGTTCAAATGTTGTTCAATGGATTTTGTTGAAGGGGAACTATTTCACTTTCAGCTTTTTTTCATCAACTGTGAGATCATTCTAACTTGTTGAACTTATGTTCTTGTATGAATGTTCTCTGGTTTATTTTATGATAATTTACACTATGACTAATGAATGTTTTCACTACAATGAGCTATCTTATTGTTCATCTATCTATTCATGTTTATGTGTTTTGAATCAAAGAACAACTACCTGTGATTTTTCTTAATCCATGAACTGTAATACATTGCTCATTAAATGATAATCTCGCTCCCTAGGAACAACTTAGTTAGTTTTACTTCCTGTCGTGTGTGATTTAGATGCGAGAGAGTTTAAGACGAGAGGTAAGAACTTGCGCATCACATTGTGACTGCTCCTCATTTTCTTTATCAAATCTGCATTTTTAGATAGGCACTTGCATATCATACTTAAATTTAAAACACAAAAATATACATGGTGGACCGGGCCGAAATCGGTGAAACCCTTTATTTTTGTTACTTGACCTACGGTATCCAGACCGTAAACCGGAGGGATTCCCCATACCAAATAGTCACTGGCTAGTTGGGAACGTTGACTGTGAAGAATCCCTTGCTGTTGTTGCCTACAATTTTCTAGGCCTCAATAGTTTTTGGTGCTAGAAGGAGGGCCACCAGTGCATGGCTGGCTGAGGAAACTCGTTTCCTTGAAATTACTCCACCAGTGATAGTTTTGAAAGGAGTTCATTTCCTAATCCGATTCCTAAAGAAAACAGAGGACATTTGTATTATGTGGACAATGAAGTTGTTAATGATCTGAGAAGACACACTAGGGCTTATGTGAAGAATATTGGAGGATTACCGGTTATCCCTGACTTGCCTAGAAGAGAGTACAAGAATAAAGACCGTCATGTAGTGAAAGACTCTATGTTAGTCAGAGATTGGGAAGGACTTGTAGAAACATCTCTACAGAAAGTTGTTCAACCTTTGAATCAAGTAGGCCCTAATACACCTAACAGTTCACAAGTCCATACTCCTGTTCATTCACCACCTCACTCTCCACCTAGACTCATGGCAGGTCTAAATGCAAATCAACCACCTAACTCACCAAATCCACCACCTGCTTGGAAAGCCAGATCACCTTTAAACCTAACACCTCCTTTGCATGATCTACCTCAATCTTTTTAGAAGATGCTGCCCAAGTTTGATCCAAGTGAGAAAATTTTAGTAGATGACCATTTGCAAAGTTTCTACTTGGCCATAGAAGGATTAAAGGCTAGAGAACACGAAGATGTAGTCTGTAGACTTTTTCCGCATACCCTTAAAGAATCAGCCGGATCATGGTATTTTGGCATGCCTGCAAACTCAATCCTAGATTGGGATACTTTTGAAAGGATATTCAGAAGCAAATATGCAGCCCAAAAGACTCATGTAGCTCTCATGAAAGGATTGTGCACTTTAAAAAAAGAGAGAAAAGAAAAGGTGCATAATTTTACTCAAAGGTTTTCTGCTTATCTTAAGAATTTCTCCGTAACTGATAAGCCCTCTGATAAGGTTCTAATTGAGTATTATACCTCAGCTTTGGGGCCTGACTTGGCTATGTTTGCAAAATCCCAAGTTAAACCTACGTTATCAGAGACTTATGAAAAAGCTGAAAGAGTAGAGGCTGAAAAAGAAAGCATAGAATATTATCCTGAGCAATCTGGAGAAAAAACTTTTGGGAAGAAAGCCTTATTACTATTTAAACCTAAGGAGGAGCAATCACATGCTTTTGAGGGAATGTTAAAATTGATGAAGAAGCTTTCCAATAGAATAATAGATTTGGAAAAAGAAAAAGAAGCTCAAAAATCCTATAAGCCTTACTACAAGAGAAGAGAGGATAATAATCAATCCAAACCTCCTCCACACAGTCCAGCGTCAATGAACTTAACAGAGGTTGGTATGGATAATTTTTGCACTTTTCACCAACAACCTCATTTTGAAAAAATTTGTTCTCAATGGATAAACTCAATGACATTAGTTATGAATCAGCTGTTGGATTCCAAATTAACAGAGGATAATGATGAAGAAGAAAAGGGTGGTAAAGCCACAAGAAAACAAGAAAATGATGTCATGGTTTTATGGGACTATGTCTTTCTTTTTGATACAAAAGAAAATACTCTGAAACATGAGGAGATATCAAAAACAAATATGATAGCAAGAATCTTGGATTTGGTGAATAAAGACAATTCAATACTCTCAAACACCAAGAAATTGCAAGAGAATGCCAAGAAATAACCTAAGAACAACATAGATGATGAGATACCTAAGATTACCAGTCAAGATCTGAAACAGGTCAACATGCCTGCTAAGCCTATTGAAGAAGAAAATATCAAAACACCTAAAGAACCAAAGGAAGAGCTACCCATGAAAAACCAACCTATAGAAGAAGTTGTTAAAGCAAGTGTGGGAGGAAAGACTAGGTTTAAAACCCCACCATTCTTGTTGACGTTGGAAATTTTAAATCATAAGGTACACAATTGTTTGGTGGATTCTGGATCATCAGTAAATGTTATGCCACTTACAATTTGCAGAAATATTAATGGATAGCCTAAACCTACTGCCTGGGAGGTCACTCAATTAGACAGGACTAATGTGAAAGTAGTCGAGGAGATGGAGGATATTCTGATTCGTTTATTTGCAAATGAAAAGATATGTCAATATATTGATATTGTGGTAGCAAACATACCTGATAGTTATGGACTTATTTTGAATCGAGACTGGTCAGCGAGATTAAAGGGGTATTTTGATTTGGATTGGTCACATTTGTGGTTGCCTCATAAAGAAAGTCCAAATCAGATCAAAATATTAAGAGAGCCCTACATGAAACACACTGTCATGAAATTGGAAGAAAGAAATGAATCAGTAAATTCTATATTGGGAAATTATCTGATTGAACTTGAACTGGGACACTTTGCATCAGAAGAAGCCAACAACCTATCGGACACCCAGCCCGATCTCCTTCAATATTCACGGGCTGATAAGATTGATTGTAAATCAGTAGATGTAGTTTTTGTTTCAAGAACAGTAGAATTAGATAATGGTTAGGTATTTCTCATCTTGTAGTCAAGCCTAGCCCCTTAACATATAAATTGCTAGATCTATAGGGGTGGGTAGAGAACTGGCCAGTTAGTGGATTAGTTCTCAGATTTTTATTTGTCTTGGTTTTTATTTTTGAATGAATTTGTAAATAAATAAATTGATTTGGTTAATTGCTGCTTGTTTTTAGTTAAAATTTATTTTTTATTTCAATAAAAGAGGCAAACTTTTGGTTGCATGGAAAGCATCAAAGTTCTAGATTAATTGAGATCTTTGGGTATAAGACTGTATCCTATTGTTTGAATCTGATAGAATTTCTTCTAGTAAGAAGTTTTCCTAAATGGCTATGAACAAATTGAAGTCCTGCTTAATCCTTGAAAGATCACTCAGGATCAAGAGGTCTGGAATACTATTTCGAGGCCCCATCCATTTCACATTTAAAATGTCCTAGGGGGTGACAGCAAAGGACCCACGTAAAGGAAGTAGGGTAAACAATATATTATATATAAATGATCCCATGCAGAAAATTCGAAAGCCAAAAGGCTGATAAGAGTCAAAACTCCTAAAAGAAGCAATATCTATCAAAGCAAAGTACTGAATCATATAAGTACAAAATTTGCCGAAAGTTCTTCTCCGTCCGTGAGCTGAAAATTAAATACATCTCTCACACAAAAGGAAACTATGGATAGAGGATCCTGAATAAAAATTCAGAAAGAAAGGCATGAGGAGGACTCAAAAAGGACAAAAGGTTCACAAGAATACAAAAGTGCAAAATGGCATGGGAATGATGAACAAATGAATATCTATGTTTACCATATGTTACATTCCTGTGGTGTCCAAGCTGGAAGCTACCCAAAGGCAGAGGTAAAATGAAACTCATGTATTTTGGCCTCAGAAGAGTTATCTTGACTTTGAGATTTTGGGTTCCATTTTCCTAAAATTGGACTATCATCAATGTTTAAAAGTACATATATTTGCCATTGGGGAAATCTAGACATCTAGAAAAATTCAACATGTTGGTCTTATTGATAAACAGTCTGTCACTTGAGGAAGAGTTGATTCAGAGATATGGTTTCAACATCTAGTTTCCAATTGTTGCAGCTACAACATTTTCCCAAATTTCAAAAAATTTGGGACCCTCCTTTTAATTTTTGTCTTGCTTAGTTTTGTTGGGATTGCTTAACTTTACTGCGAGTTTGATTTCTTGAGGTTGATGGTTGAATAAATATCTTTGTATGCTGATGCTGCCATTTGATTTTAAGTTTTGACTTACAGAGGATTTCTTATTCTTGTTTGAGCTTTGGATCGGGGCCGTAGTCACATATGCAGAAGCTAAATAGTGAACGACCCGACCCAAACCCTTGTTTTCAGCGGATGCGCTTTTGTTTTATTTTTTATTTTCGGCGTTTTATTTCATCACCATCGGAACACTAGTGCCTTGTGTCCCTGTTGTTTCGGATGATGAATCGCAAGAACTACAACGGAATTTTTTACCTTTGTTGATCCCGCGGTTTGTTTTGATTCTTGCCACTGTCGGAGCCATGTTGGACTTTTGATTTTGGGGATTAGTTTTGTTTGTCTGATAGCCGTCAGTCTTGTTGTCACAAAAACCTCAGTCTTTTTGTGTTCAGTCATTGCAGCTCCGAAGCGGATTAACCATCCGCGTTACAACTTTTCTTTCACCAATGCTCATGATCTATTTTGACGACGATTCGCTTAACATTAGTTCTTTTTTCCTCCGATTTTGAATGGTCTGCGCAACCGCTTGTCATTATAGCTTCAGCCTTTGCAGCTTTTCAGCATACTAATGGTCTGAGGCTTTAGTCATTTTGAGCCCCGATGTGGAGGTTTTTTTTAGTGTGTGTTTCATCGACGTTTTTCATTGTATTGCGAAACTCATAGCATCTTCATTGCTCGCCGTTGCGGCTCTATAATAGGTTGATCGCCAATGCCATAGTTGTCCTGCCACCCGATTTGCGATGTTTTTTCCCGTAGAGTGTTTTCACTGGGAGATATATATATGTGGGATTGGGCATTATTCTATTATTATCCCTGTGAACTCATGCCTGCACTGTCCTTGTCGTTTCGAATTGGGCGTTGTACCTAGCTGTCAGGATCTCGTTCGTGGGTGGCGTCGTCGTGGAACTGTCGAATTCTCCTTGTCGACTGCACAGCTCATTGCCAGGTAGGCCAACCATGATTTTACCCTTTTTGTTGAGTTTTCTTTTTTGAAACTAGGGTCTCGTTGTTGGGTTAGGTTTTTCCCGCCATGGTAGATGGCCGTATTTCTCTGATTTTGTTCCCTATTAGCATAGTGTGGTCCACTTTGACAGTTAGCAGACGAGGTTTTTTTTTTCGTTTTCCCGAGTGATTGTTGCAAAAGCTGTTATGGACTTTCAAACCCGGTCTGCCTATTTAGGAAATTGGTGCAGACAAGCGTTACATTGTCTGCACCAGTTTTTCTGGGTCTGCATATGGCCATCCCGGGGAGAATATCCTTTTCTTTTGCAGTTGGTAGGTTTTACCTTGGTTTTGTTTGGGACGCTGTAAGGTTTGATTTCGATTGTTTTGGTTTCCTGCGTGTTCTGATAGGGTCACATTTTCGAACATAGGCAGGTTTTGATGGGATTTATTTTGAGCGGGGAGTTAGAACATATTCTATTGAAGTTGACGACACTGGGGGTTTTAGTTTTGATCATACTGGTTTTTCTTCACTTATTGTTGTGCTTAGTCTCGCCGGTAGAGGTTTTACAATGTTAGAAAGGTTATGATGCATTTTGTTGATCATGATTGATTTTAGTTGCAGGTATGACTTAGGATTTTTCAGAACCTATCGTTTTGCAGAAGTATTTGCTAGTTAGTCCTGGTTTTGCATTTGCATATATTTATCTATGACAAATACGGTAGAGGTAAATGCTTATACAGATTTTTCATTCTTTCGAATGCTGATTAACAACTCAAATAGCCTAAAGGCATTTTTTTTGTGACAGGGAAACTTTTCCAAAGACGAGATGTCGAAAAGACAGAAAAAGAAAGCTCCTAGTGCTGAAGGAGATCCTAAGGTGGAAATTATTACAAAGGTTGAGTACATTTATGAAGATACTAGAGCCACTACCGGGGTGGAACCTGACTACAAGTCAAGTGAAATTTATAGACTGATTTCAAACCAAGAGGTGCCTAATACCAGGTTTGAAGAATTGACAATATATTCCAACATAGAGAAATCTGCCTTGATGAAGATAGCTACCAGACCTGAGCCTTTCCCATGCTGAGAAGTGATTGGATGGATTTTGCCTAGGGCAGACGCGACTACTATGATTATGGCCAATACTGCCAAGTAGGGCTATGCTGCTTACAGTCCTAGTTATGTCTTGTTAGCTTATCACCTACCTCTAGCCTAGGCTTACCTTATTGAAGATTGGTTAAAGGAAATTAACCTAGACCTAGTTGAAACAATAAAAAAAATGATCATACTTGGTAAGAATTTCCTAACCAGACCATCAGGGGAATATGACATAGCTATGTTAAGAACCCCTTATAGGTTTATTGCGTTAATGCTAAACATAATTTTTGGGAGAGCCCACTATTGTACAGGATTACACACTTAATAACCATAGGTCTAGGGTTACTGTTGGGATCTGATCTATAGGTGTGAATCAGAACTTATATTTAAATCAATCCGGGTCAGTAAAATTCGAGACACATCCAGGTTTTAGGACTTAGAGGCTAAACTTATCTGGAATTTAGCTAACTATGAATTAAATCTACTGACAGATGAAAAGAATACTGCAACTTATAGACACAAAATCCTCTTACAAGGGTGATTTCATTGTTTCTTTTTAAGCACACAGTATTTGATTTAGGAAAGCAAAAAGGACTGAGATTAAAAAAACAATTTTTAAATAACAAATCTAAACCTAGGCTATAGACTACAAGGTTCTACCAGTGCTGAATGAACAAATACCAATTAATTTCTCTTACAAGACATTGTTCATAATTTGTAAATGTCTTTTACCATTTCACTATCGAATAAACAACATTGAATAATACACAGAGGTCGTGGTTTGAACCATTGATATCCTCAGTATTTAACCAGTAAAGAACAGCGTTTATCCAATATTCCCAGTGATATACAACACGATAGAAATTGTAATTTAAACCATGAAATGAAAGAACAGGGCAGTAGTGAAATCGATCAGAAACTTAATTAAATTTATCTTGCAATGATAAACTAGAAATTATAGGGTTTAACACATACCAACAGCATGATTTAATTAACTTGCATCAACAGGAAATCGCTGCAATCATCAAATCGCTACACCGACAATGTAAAAGTGTGAGAACTCAACGATGGGGGCCCTCCAAAGCCTTGCTCCACAGTAAAAGATTTACAGTACTAAAACTTGATATGCATTCACCATAAATTGTTTACACAGCAAAGAAACCACGCAGCTCAGAAGCACAAGTGCATTCCTCTTCAAAATCATGATCCTTCCTCATTGTCTTGTGAGGGATTTATACAAATTCGAAACACAACTAGAAATGCTACAATTCTGCAATCTAATTAATGAGAATAGCTAACGAGATCCTCATCAAAATCGTGAGACTCCACAAAATCAGAGTTGTTCCTTCTTTTGTGCTGGATGTAGAACAGGTGGCCGCCCTTGACTAAAGTTGACTCGACATCTGTACAGGCCACATCACCTAACTGTTGAATGTTCATCCATCTGTGGACATCAAGGATCCATTCTCTATCTTCCATTTCCCTCCTAGCTGTCCTGCAAATGCTCAATCTTGGAGTTAATACGGGAAGTTAGTACATCCCGTAGTCTAAGTAAAAATTCTAGTTAAAATGCTTAAAAAGTCTAAAAACTCAATTTATTAGCAAGCAATGACATTATACCTCTTTAACCAAGGTTTATGGATGATATTTAAAGCTTTCTACTCAATATGGATGTTTTATGAAGGAAATGAAAGATATCTAAGAGGCAAAAAGGGGTCAAAAACGATGCCCAAAATCTCCCCCAAAAGGAAACTGCTGCATGTCCTCATGCTAAAAACTTTGACCCTGTCAAAAACCAAAATTTTACTGCTGTTTATTCTGCCTTTAGTCTTCTGTCTGTGATGATGCATCTGTTGATGCTCGAGGTGCATAGAGGATCTTCAACCTTTCATACTTAGCCTTGTAAACATTCCTTTGCTTGTACCATCTATAGGCTTGTTTAGCGATGCGTGTTCTTTGAACCTTTAGCTTCGAATTAACTTCCTTTAACTTCTCATTTTTTTGTTCAAGTTCCTTTAGCTCAAGTTTCAATTTCTTGATCTCCTTACTGTTTTTGGAAGCTTTCTTTTTCTTCATCTTTATTGGAAGCTGCTCAGAATTTGCATCCATACCCAATTCTCCATGCTCTTGTGCTGAATGCTCTTTTTCCTCTTCCATAGCTTGCTGTTCTGAGAAGAGAGAACTCGAACCTTTGGTTAATTCCTGTTTTAACCGCTTCCCCTTTTCTTTTTCTTGCTGGTCTAGGAAGAGGTTGATCTTCTTTGTTTGCCTGATCACCTCATCAGGATCTAGGATATCTTGTCCTTTTTCAACTGCTGGATCTTCTCCTGGACTCTCCAAAGTCTGTATATGTTCCTCATATTCTAATGCTGATTGTCTTTGAGCTTGCTTGTATTTTCTTGACTTTCTCTGATAGGTGGTGAAGAGCTGATCTTGTTTGTGATACTGTTTTTCTTTCTTCTTCACACTTCTAGTTTGTATCCTTCTCTGAGGCAGTTTTGAACTTGTTGCCTCAGAGCTGTCCTCATCATCAGTAATCAGCAATACTTCCTTCTTTTTCTTCTTCCCCTTTGGTAGTTTTGAGCTTGTTGCCTCAGAGTATGTCAGCATCAGCAATTCATCTTCCTTTGAGCCTTCTTCAAGTAACTCTTCCTGCTCTTAAAATTGATTATGAACTAGAAACTCTGACCATGTCAAATTCTGTCTTTGTAATTCATGCTGGATAATGATTTTAATAAGACCACAGTGGAAAAGACTTGTTACCTTGTCTTTTGGACGCCTTTGGACAGCCTTGGCCATCTTAGTTAGACTCTGAAGCAGGAAGTAAGGCATATTGATTTCACATTCACCCTTTAGATGTTGTAGCAGCTTGATGTGATACAGGTAAACAATGCTAAATCTGCCTTCACAAGTAACAAACTTCTGAATGGTGTAAACTATCTCATCCCATGGATGAACTAGCCAACTTCTTGGTATCCCTTTTTTCCAATTGACTGATCCTGCCCTAGACCTGCATAAAAATGGCATCCATACCTTCTCTTTAAACTGTTTGGTTTTAAAGAACCTTTCCCCTTGCTATGGCAGATCAATGACTTGAGCTAGGATGTCTTCTGACAGTCTAAATTGTAAATTCCCTACTCTAACTCTTTCTCCATCGAAGGTCTCAGCAAAAGCTAAGCTAGCCTGCTCATTGTGCCCATTAAAATTTTCAAAGAAATTGATCCGCTATTTATTTGCAAAAATCTCAAGGCAACTTTCATGAATATCATTGGAATTAAATGTTGTTGGCTCCACTCTAGCTGACATTTTAAATTTTAAGTTGAAAATAGGAACCCTTCGACCTCTAACTCTGCCTTTGTAATTCTATTTCCTCAACAATACTCTGTAATTGGTGAAATTTCTTTTGGTTTGGGTAGAGTATTCAACAAGGAAAGGGTTTTAAATCTTACCTCTTTTCCAATGTCACTGTTTTTACTTCCTCTTGCACAATTTGGACAGAGTTTGGGAGTATTCACAACGTCCTCCTTGCTGACTGTCTCTTCTACACAATCTTCTCTGCAAATAATATCTTCATATTTTCTGTAGCTCACGGCCTTTCTTCTTGTTGATTATCTTCAGCAAATGGTGTCTCTATAAACTACGGCCTCTTCCCACTGTCAATTGTCTTCAGCAAATGGTATATTCGAACTTCCTGTAGCTCACGGCCTCTTTATTTCTGTCAATTACCTTCATACAGCAATCGATTTTGCAGAGCAAAAATTGGACTCGGCCTCTAAGAGAATGACCAAGTCGTGGTATATAATGCAGAAATCGATTTCATTTATGTGCTGTCGTGGGCATCATTCCACGTTTTCTTTCCATCATTTCATGATATGGCATTCCCATTTGATTATTTACTTAGGACAGAAAATAGAAGTAAGGTTTCGATAAACATATCAATCTCTTTATATGCCCTATGTTTAATACATAAATTGGCAATATATACTTCAGTTTATCATATACCCAATGTTTAATAAACAGGCTGTATAAAAGAAGCTTTCTTTTCTCTTTAAAATAAACCTTTTTCTTTCATAAAAACTGTGCTGAAGATGTATATTTTCCCTATTTTCTTCCTCAAATTAACCAATGCATAATGTACTATATACATATACAAAGGAGACCTTTGAAATTCTTTTATATTAATGCTTCATTTTTGCTGAGAAAGAGACCTTGTTTATCTTCAGCTCAATTGAAATTCTGCCTGTAGTATGCAATATGCATCCTGTAGAATGCAATGTATATCCTGTAAAATGTAGTATATATCCTGTAGAGTCCAATATAGATGTTGGCCATTTAAAATTTCCCTTGGGTTTGATCCTGACAACCATCCTGACCTCTAAGGTGGAAAATGAAGTGTTGGCAGAGATGATAAAAATGAAGTGCTGACAGAGACTAATGGAAGGCAAACAAGGTATTGGCAGAGACTTATCAGAATAATGGCAATAATAGGTAGTCAGCTTGCAATAATTGGTAAAATGTCATCACTTAAGAACAAAAAGAATTCTGAAACTTTTTAAACATAAAACTATAAATTCTTACAGACTTGCTTGATGTTCCTTTATGATGAGCTTGTTGGCTGTTTGAAGTTGATTTGTATTCTGATTGTCCTTCTGATGTCTTCTGTCTGCTGCTATCTCCAATTCTTTCAGCTTCACTGAAAGTCAGGTCTCTTATAGATCTCTTCTGCCTTAATAAAAATCAGGGCCCTCTGCCTTTAAAATCTCTTGTATTGCTGGTAATCAGGTCCCTTCTACTGATGAAAAATCACAATCCTCTACACATGAAAAAGACTTGGAGGGTTCTAAAGAAGCATGAACATGTTTATCCCCCTCACAGGCCTAACTTTTTACTTGTCCTCAAGTCAAACAAGATCTTCATTATTGGTAAAACAAAACAGGAAATTGGAAAAAGATTTTTATGTGAATTTGCAATGGCCAGGCAAGCTTGGTTTTCCATAGAAAATTCAAGTTTATATTGTGCCAACGATCTGGTTTTTACAACTAAACTTTCTTTTTTCTTGTTTTTATTTTTTATATTTTTATATTTTTAATTTTTTTGTTTTCTTTTGCTCTTTTTGTTTTATTTGCTAGCTGTATTATAGCAGCTAAGGAGCAGGTGAAGGAAAAACACTGATGTGTTTATCCAACACTTGCATTTCCTTTTGCTATGAGAGTTGTTGTATAAAATATGCCCTATTGATAGGTTTATTGTACAGCTTGAGCCGGTGGCCATTGACCACAAATTGACATGCTTCATCATCTATGGTTTGAAGTTTGACTGACCCATTGTCATAGACATCAACAATCTCATATGGACCAAGCCAATGAGTAGTGAATTTGGCTTTGAAATATTTAAATTTTGAGTCAAATAGTAATGCCCAGTCACCAACATGAAATTGCTTCTTTTTGATAAATTTGTCATGCCATTGAGCTCGCTGCTGTTGGATCAGAATATTGTGTTCTAGGGCAGCCTGTCTGATCTCATCTAGCTGGTTCAACTGAAGTAATCTTTCTCTCCGAGCCTCAGAAAGATCCATGCCCAAATCTGCTGCCAACTTGAATGTATGAATTTGAAACTCTATAGGGAGGAGGACTTGCTTACCGTAGACAAGCTGGTAAGGAGAAAAACTAGTACTGTTTTTCCAAGTGATCCGGTATGCCCATAAAGCTTCAGTAAGCTTTGCTGACCAATCCTTCCTATGCATCTGAACAGTTTTGGTAATGATGCCTTCTAGGGTTTTGTTGGTAGATTCCACTTGGCCATTGGCTTGTGGATGGTAAGGGGTGGACTTTCAGTGCTTGATCTTGTATTTTTCTGCTATCTCTTGCACTAATTTGGAAGTAAATTGGGCACCTTGATCAGTGAAAATTTCCCTAGGCACCCCAAATCTAACAAAGATCTCCTCAAAGAGAAAGTTTACCACAGTCTGCTCCGTGGCTCTTGGTAAAGGCTTGGCCTCTACCCACTTAGTAACATAATCCGTACAGACCAGAATGTACTTCTTTCCTTGTGATGGTGGATTAATTGGACCAATGAAGTCAAGGGCCCACTTTTCAAATGGTTCAATGAGGATTTGGGGATGGAGTGGCATTTCATCAGAGCGGACTGGCCGTCCCATCCGTTGGCAAGTATCACAACTTCTAACATACCTCTTAGCATCCTTGAAGATAGTAGGCCAATAATACCCCAGATTGAGTATCTTGTATGCTGTCCTTTTATCTGCAAAATGACCACCACACGTTTCATCATGACATGCTTTTAAAATATCTAAGATTTCATCCTGTCGTACACATCGTCTTATAATTAGATCATATCCTGTATAGAAGAGATCACCATTAACCCATATATGCCTAGCACTTTGTTTAATAATCTTTTTCTTTTCTTTAGAGGTCATAGATGGTGGTAATTGGCCTGATGATAAGTAATTAGCAATGTCAGCATACCATGGAGTGATAACAGAAATTGCAAACAGGTGTTCATCAGGAAAACTATCAGAAACAGGAACAATCTGACCAGTATTGTGTAAACGAGACTGGAAGTCTGCTACTTGATTTTCTCGTCCAGGTCGATCTAGAACAGTGATGTTGAATTCCTACATTAATAATAACCATCTAGTAATTCGACCATTAGTAATAGACTTGTTCATTAAGTACCGTAAGGCTGAATGATCTATATGGACAAAAATTTCATAACCGGTTATGTAATGACGAAAATTATTGACAGCATGAACCACAGCCAACATTTCCTTTTTAGTGACTATATAGTTTAACTCTGTAGGTGTTAGATTTTTACTTATAAAATAGATTGCATAAGTCAAAGTATGTTCTTTTTGGCCTAATGAAGCCCCTATGGCAGTAGCAGAGGCATCAGTAGAAATATGAAA
>LPNX010370530.1:15127-44541 GCA_001517045.1 Pseudotsuga menziesii | reverse complement strand
ACATTATGCGTATTAATGATGCCAACAAGGACAAGGTGATAACCATAATGAAATTAGCATATTTTATTGTAAAAAAGGATATTGCAATTGCTACTGACGAAGATATTTGTCAACTTTAGATGCACTTGCAGACTCCAAACATCCCTAATCAAGTAGATTATTGTTCCTATTTTAATAGGAAGGATGCCACATAATTTATTGAGTGTATCTCAAATTACCTTGAAGAGATGCAATCTGAAAAAATGTTGGACAGTCCTTTTTTTTCTATAATGTTGGATGAAAGCATAGATAATAGTTTGGAACAACATCATGTTGTGTATTCTACTTACTTGGACTCAAGAAGCTTAGGGCCTCCAATATCACAGTTTATGAAACTTATCACTGTCCCTGATGGAAAAGGAAAAACCATTTATGATACATTCATCAGTCTAAAAGAAACAAAGAAACTGCAAAATGAAAATTTAATAGCAGTTTCTACTGATGGTGCTTCATCTATGCTAGGAAGTGAAAATGGATTTGTCACGTTTTTAAAGAATGATTTGCTAAATTTGATTGGTACTCATTGCATTTCACATCGCAAGGCACTTGCAGCATCAAATGCTTCAAAAAATATACCGGAATTCTTGTTTGTTGAAAAAATAGCAAATAAGGTGTACTCGTGGATTGGAAATTCAGCAAAGAGAAATAATGAACTCATTTCTTTACTAGAAGTAATGGAATTGGAATCCCTGCAATTTTTTCAAATCCATGGGATTCGATGGTTATCTAGGGGACAGGTAGTTGAAAGGCTCGTTACATTGATGCTTGTGATTTTGAGCATGTGGAAAAAAGAAAGAAAAAATTCATGGTATCACAAGGCAATGATTTTCTCAGTTCAATTATGTCTAAATATTCTTGCTCATGTTTTGATAGAATCGAATAAAATAAACAGAAAATTCCAAGAAGATAATATAGATGTCACCACGCTTGGAATAACTAATGACCATACATTAAATACTCTTAAGAGGTATTTTTGTAGGCCATATTCTTTTGCAGATGGTGCAATTTATCTTAGTAAATTCTTAGAAGACTCTAGAGATGGATTCCTTGAAAATGTTGACAAAGAGGGGATTACACACAGACATGATTTGTTGTATATTCCAATACTAGATGAGCACATGTCACAACCGATGGCAACACATATTGATGGCTCCCTTGATAATTGCATACAACTTACAATGAATTGTGTCCAAGTATTGATAGAGAGATTCAATTCAAGATTCCCAGATCTTCATTTATTTAATGCAGCAAGGTTGTTTAGCCCATGCCACTATCCACCAGATTTATATGTGAGAGAAACTAATGCAAAACAATCGCTTGGAAGACTATTTTCGCATTTGCATCACAAACTATGCAATGAAGGAGATAATGTACCATTTTTTGACATTTTATCATGCAAAATAGAATTGTATGAATTTATTGATGTTCTTCATTTAAATGGATAAAGATTCCCTATGAAAGATGCATGGAAGGTATTTTCTCAAATAAAATATTGGCACTCTAGGTATCCAAATATGTTAAAATTATGGCAAGCAATCCTTGTCATTATGGCAAGCACTATTGCATGTGAACAAGGGTTTTTAAAACAAAATGTAATCAAAGATATAAGGAGAACAAGGTTTTCAATTAACACGCTTGATGCATTAATGCATGTTTCATTAACGGGGCCTGACATATCAGAGTTGGACTGGCAACATGTTTATGAGATTTTGTGGAGTTCAAAAGATTGGAAAAATTAACTTGGGCACTTGATGCACTCCTGGACATGTATTGCAATAGTTTTGATGAGTAAGTCTTACGTAAGAAGACTGCTATTTAATTTTTGTCTTGTTTCCTCCTTATCAACAGTAATCTACAGTAAGATAGGAAACGTTTTGGAGCTACAATAGGCTCTTTTCAGCAGTACCTGAACTATATGCTACAACAGTGAGGGGGATCCTATAGCAGCCTTATAACATTGGCTTTCAGTTATAAGCAAAAGGACAATAGACCAAGGTGGGAGTAACATTAATTTTGGTTATGGGAAGGTCTTATCCTTAGCCGTATCTATTGATAAAAAGAAGAATGAAACCCTTAATACATCTACACATACACATTATAGAATGCATGTATAGTGAAAGGGTAGTTTTCCTTTCCATACTATAGTTACCAGGCAATACCCAAAGCTCACCCTTTCACCAACTAGTGATCCATGTTTTCTCTGTAAGTGGTTATCATTTTTGTGAATATTCCAGGTCTAAAATAAATTATATCAGGCCTTATTTTTCCAAATATTATTGTGGTGAATGTATTCTAAATCTACAGTACTTTCAGTATATATATGGAGGATCTTGCTCTTGAGGTTTCTAAAATTGGTAAGCATTGTTTAAGTTCTTTATTCTAGACAAACTGTCTGAAGAAAATACACATGATAGAATGTTTGTATAGTGAAAGGGTGTTTCAAAGTTTTTCCTTCCCATACTATAGTTACCAGCCAATACCAAGTGTTTACTCTTTCACCAACTAGTGATCCATGTATTCTGTGTAAGCGGTTATCATTTTTGTGAAGATTCTAGCTGTGAGATAAATTATATCAGACCTTATTTTTCCAAATATTATTGTGGTGAATGGATTTTAAATCAGCAGTACTTTAATTATATATATGATGGATCTTTCTCTTGAGGTTTGTGAAATTGGTAAACATTGATGAAGTTCTTTGTTCCAATTTGAAGAAAATACACATTATAGGAGTTTTGTACATTGAAAGTGTGTTTTTTGATATATTTCTATCTCAGAACTTAGGAACACTATCCACAAGTTCTCGATCAAGGAACTTGTACCTGTGCAAGGTTTGCAAATGATCTGGGTTGCTAGTATATCTGAAATATTTGGTTTGGATTTTCTTTCTCACCTTAGTAATGGAATGGCATTATTTTCCTAAATCCCACTCCAAATAAACTAGATTAGAAGCTTTTTTTGTCTTTTGAATCCCAATAGGGATGTAGACAATCAAGTGCCAATACACGTTAAAGATAGTGCACAGGTACAAGTTCATGGGCGCAAGTTATGAGATAGAAATATATTGAAAAACACCCTTTCACTATACAAACCTCCTATAATGTGTATTTGATAAGTCAGGATACATTTTTTGATGACCTATCCTTATACAGTGATGATAAAAATATATGGAGCACACATGAGCATATACCTTGAGAGAGAAAAGATTAATGTCCTTGGTCTTGTTGGTCATGTGGGTAAAAGGCGTTGTTTCCCCACCTTTATTGTACGCCTTGGTCTTATGGGTATGGAGGTTTCTTTTCCACCTTGTTGTGACACTTAGTTGACTTATGGTCCTTTTGGCCCTAGCACCCTTGTTGTATGTGGTACCATCACCACTTTCGGTATGATGACTTAAAATTATTGTTTTTATCTTATATTACCACTTAACTGTTAGTGTACCTTATCCTAAGTCAACCTAATATTATTTTATGTTATGTTTGGAAACAACTGTAATGTCCCTGACCCTCTGACCTACGAAGAGGATGCTACCATGGCGTTAACCATCTAGGCTACTAGCCCCATGAACATGTGCATTCATTCAACTGCTGAAATGATGAAATAAAATGCTTTGAACTAGACATGCATACATGATCATTTATAATAAATAGCGGAAGCCAACATACGTTCAAACAAGCATTCAACATGTTCATCACATTCATTAATAGAAAATATGATTGCAAGAGTAAAATGGACAAGATTACTTACCTTATAAAGAACTTGTTCTGCAACCATCTACATCGCTGCAATGTTCCACCCAATCATAGGCCAACATGCTCCTTAATCTCTCAGCAACGCCTCCACCCCCGAGTTGGGCATGATTCTCCAAGGAATAAGGAACAAGCAAGCTTACACATAGCCAAGGATACATAAAGCACAGCCAAACCAACACAGTTGGGCTTATCAGACCAACAACAAGACAACCAAGCCAACATGGTCAGGTTTATTAGGCCATTGAGGAGTTGGGAAAGGATAAATGCTAATATGGTGAGCCCATCACAAGGCTAGGAACACCTACACCAAAAATATCCTGACTTCTAAGACACCCACACACACCCAACACAAGGAATCGGTCCCTTCTCTGCTACACAGTCCCTCAGGCCCTGCATTCCCTTCCAGTGCTATTCAGGGGTTGTGGAGAAGAAAGCCAACCCTCTAACTCTGTCTGTGTGGCTTCCAAACACACCAGGTTTATCAAGCAAACCAATCCCTCATCCATGCTCCCAACACAGTCCGAAGACCAACCATTGCACGCATGCAACTAATCGGCTGTCACAGCATAAACAGGGAAAATGACTCCAGAGTCGTTCTTGGCCCTATCATGGCCAAAATGACTCCCAAGCGATTTACGCAGTCCCAAAATATATCAGTCAACACAACTCACAACAGGGGGAAACAACAGTCCGTCCTGGACAACAAAGTCACCGAGAAAACTTACCTATACCACGTTGGGGAGGAAAATACAGTCTCCCAGCCTGTGCATGAGAGAAACTTGTACCAGACCCCAAAATACAAATCGAAACACACTCAACTCCTCTAAGTGAAAATGTGAACGACAGTAGAGGCCGCTCCTCCCTCCGGCTGCATGAGGCCCAATCGGTAAGAAGCCTGTGCATGAGGAAAATGAACAGGCAATGGAGAGGATGCACAATAGTTGGAAGTGCGTGAGTGTTTCAGCACCATCATGGAGAGAATGCAGTGTCCACTGGAGTGATGACGATGGTTTTCTTGCCATCATGAGGTCAACCACACTCGTGGAGTGTGCGTGTGGGAAAGTACTGATAGTCCTACCACACTCCACTCGTAGCCATAACTTCCCCAACTACCAGCAACATTTTTTTTAATGGTAGTGGTTGGATAAAACAAGGGAAGGTGACACATGGCTTTTTCCCCCATTGGCCAAGGTTTGGCATCCCCCACCCTTATCCTTGTGAAAATCATGCCCCTTCTCAATTTAGTTGTCATGAATGTAGCTGTTTGGGTTCATTTTAATTAAAGATTCATATTTACATGATGAAAAACTTATTATATGCCGCATGCCCGGATATACCATCGGTGAAAATTTCAACCCAAAACATAGCATAACCAATCAATGGTGGGGCCTTGGCCTTTAGCTCCACACCATGATTATTTATAATATATATATCTTATAAATCTAATGCAACGAAATCAAAACCAGGGTGTTACATTCCCCTCCCCCTTTAATAGCACTATTCTCATTGCTTTACAACAATTGAACAAAATGCTACACTGGTATCACCTCAGTGTTCCACGGAATTGAACAAAAATGGATGTGCCAATCGCATGGAATCCTCTAGCGCCCATGTAGCCTCTTCAAGTCCGTAGTCCTCCCATTGCACCTTTACCTGCCCTATGGCCCGGTTCCGGAGCATTGTGACCTTCGTGTCGAGGATGCGCATTGGCTCGATTCAGAACTCTCCCTCGAGTTCCACCTGAATAACATCCCAATTTATCACATGGTTAGGATCATGTAAATATCTCTTAAGCAAAGAAACATTAAAAACATTATGAGCCCTAGTGCTAGCAGGCAATGCAAGTCTATATGCAACTGGCCCTATTCTTTCAAGCACTTCAAACGGCCCAAAGTATCTAGGTGACAGCTTGGCACAACTTCCAAGCTTCAAGGAACTCTTCTTTTCCCTCACTCGGAGGTAAACATGATTCCCAACACTGAACTCTTTGTTCACCCTATGCTTATCTGCATAGCTTTTTTTCCTATCCTGTGATGCTTTCAGATTCTTCCTAATCTTTACAACCTCTTACTCCATTTCCTTGAGCAATTATGTCCCAAGCATAATCCTATTCACTGGATTATCCCAAGTCATAGGTTCCCTACACCTTCTTCCATACAAATCTTCATACAGACTCATCCCCAATGATTCCTGTTGTCCATTGTTGTAAACAAACTCTACCAAGTGCAAGTAATCTTCCCACTTGGTTGGTTTGTACATCATGTACATGCGAAGCATGTCTTCAAGCACCTAATTAATTCTCTCTATCTGCCCATCTATATGAGGATGGTATGTAGTGCTGAATTTTAGCTTTGTACCCAAATCTACAAACAACCCCTTCCAAAAGTTGGAAGTGAACTTGACATCTCTGTCAGAGACTATTGCCTTTGGCAATCCATGCAATTTGAAAATATCCTCCATGAAGATCTTTGCAATGTCATCCATCTTATGCGTAGACTTAACTGGTATAAAATGCTCTGCCTTTGTCAACTTGTCCACCACAACCATGATGGAATCATGTTGTCTCCAAGTCATTGGCAATCCTGTAATAAAATCCATGGAAATAACTTCCCATTTCCATTTCGAAACTGGCAAATGCTGCAACAAGCCTGCTGGATGTTAATGCTCAACCTTCACCTCTTGACATTTCATACACCTTGAAATGTATTCAGCCATGTCCTTTTTCATTCCTGGCAAAAAGTACTTCTTTCTAGCTGTAGCAATTGTCTTCTGATATCCCGGGTGACCAGAATACGGAGCTTGATGGATTTCATCCATAACAACTCTCCTCAAATATGATACATCTGGAATATAAATTCTACCTTTATAAGCAATAAGTCCATCTTCTTCCAATTTATATCCTTCATACCTCTTCTCAAGACTTTGCTGCTGCAATTTGTCTCTTACCTGCTCATACAATTCATTTCCAGCAGCATGACTAACAACCTGCTGCCTCAAAATATGATTGGAAAATACTAAGAGATGCCACATGCATTTCCTACATCTTCGTACTGAGTGCATCAGCTATTTTGTTCTCCTTTCCCTTTATGTGTTTGATTTCAAAATCAAATTCACATAAAAACTCCAGCCATCTTGCATGCCTAGCATTCAGAGTAGGCTGATCAAATAGATACTTTAGACCACAATGGTCTGTTCTGAGCTCAAATCTTCTACCCATCAAGTAATGTCTCCACAACTTGAGGGTATGTACTATGGCTGCAAGCTCTAGATCATGAGTGGCATAGTTCTTCTCATGCTCCTTCAACTTTCTTGACTCATAGCATATTACGTGGTTGTCTTGCATAAGGACTCCTCCAAGCCCTTATCTGCATGCATCAGTACATACCACAAAATCTTTTTCTGGATCTGCAACCTTCAATACTGGTGCACTGGTGAGAAGATCCTTCAACCTATGGAAACTTTCTTCACACCTCGATGTCCATTCGAACTTCATCCCCTTCCTTTGTAAGGAAGTGATGGCATGTGCAACTTTGGAAAATCCCTCAAATGAATCTCCTGTAGTATCCTGCAAGTCCCAGAAAAGATCTTAAATCTGTCACATTTCTTGGAGCAGGCCAATTCATAATGGCTTCAATATTTTCGTGGTCCACAGATATACCCTCCTCCAAGATAATGTGACCCAAATACTAAATTCTATCTCTATAGAAGTCACACTTGCTCAGTTCTGCATACAGCTGATGCTCCCTGAGCAATTGCAATGTCAACCTCAAATTCTCTTCATGCTCTTCCTCATTCTTAGAAGAAACAAGAATGTCATCAATGAAAACAAGAACAAACTTGTCCAAATCCCTACTAAAGACACTATTCATAAGGCACATAAATGTAGCTGGTGCATTTGTGAGGCCAAATGGTACCACTACAAACTCATAATGCCCATACCTTGTCCTGAAGCCTGTCTTATGAATGTCTTCATCCTTGATTCTCACTTGATGGTAACCAGACCTCAAGTCAATCTTGGAAAATACCTTTTCTCCTCTCATTTGATCAAAGAGGTCATCGATCCTAGGAAAAGGATATTTATTCTTCACAGTAACCTTGTTCAACTGTCTGTAATCAATACATAACCTGAGTGTACCATCTTTCTTCTTTACAAAAATAACTGGTGCTCCCTAAGGAGACACACTCGACGGAATATACCTCTTTTCCAACAATTCTTGCAGTTGCATCTTTAATTCTAGCATCTCCAGTGTACTTGTCCTATAGGATGCCTTGGACACTAGTGCTAATCTTGGCACAAGTTCAATTGTGAAATCAATGTCCCTCTTTGGAGGAAGCCTTGGAATCTCATCAGGAAACACATCCCTGAATTCCTGTAACACCTGATAGTCCTCCAACCTAGGAGTTTCATCTCCTGATTTCTCAAAAATATGAGCTGCATACAACTGGAAACCCTTCCTACAGAACTTCTTTAACTGCATTGCTAAAACCTTCTGCACTGAAATCACCTTTGGAATGCCTTTCACAACTACTAGGCTCCCTTCTTCATTCATGCATTCAAAAGTCTTATTGTAACAGTCAAGATTCACCCTGTGAGCTTCTAACCAATCCATTCCAATGAGAACATCATAGTAACCAAGTAGTAGAACATTCAGATCTACACACATGACCAATCCATTCATGACCAATGGACATTTCTTTAACACTTCACTGACCTTTCTCTTAGATCCTGTGGCTCGCTGAACTAACCAAGACTTCCTATGCTTTACTTTCTTAAAAGCACAAATCTCCACTACTCTAGGAGTAATGTAATTGTGAGTAGAGCTAGGGTCAATCAAAATAGAAATAGATTGCTCAACAATCTTACCTACTACTTCAACCATGGTTGACTGGTGATCTACCTGGCGGTCCTCTAATGCTGCATAAATCCTAGGGACTGCCCTTTCTACTTGAACCATTGTTTCTTCTTCTTGAACATTATAAGTCGGCCTTGCACTCTCATTCTCGAGTGGACAATTTATGCGCATGTGGGGTCCTCCACATTTCCAACATTGAAGTGGCCCTCTATTCTATTGTGGATCCTTAGGCTTTTCTCATGTCATTCCGACTGGCTTACTTGTAGCTTGGGATGGCTGCTTTTGTTGATTCCTGAAGTTAGAAGGTTTAAACCCTTTCTTTCTTTGGTCAAACTTCTCATTCTTCTTGTCCTTCCATGCCTTATGGTAATCATATTTACCTTTACTTTGCTCATAGCAATACTTAGCCTTCCTTATTGCTTCCTCAAGAGTTCTAGGTTCATAAAACTCAATTCTATCTTTGTAAGACTCAGGTAATCCACTTGGAAAATGATGGACCTTCACTTTTTCATCTCTGATGTACCGGACATACCTCAAGAGCTCCAAAAACTTATTTGCATACTCTTCCATGGTTCGGTGTCCCAATTTCAGCTCATGGAACTCCTTAATCTTGTCATCATAATACCTATCAAAGAGGTATTTCTGCTTAAAATACTTCTTGAACTATTTCCACTTAAGTTTTCTTTCACAGATCCTCTTTACTTGCTTGAATTGTTCCCACCAAATGGATGCCCTTCCATTCAAATTGAATATGGAAACTCTTTCCTTCATGTTTCCTGAATAATCATGCACTTGAAAGTACTTCCTTATCCGAGGAAGCCAAGCTTCAACCTCTTGTCTAATCTTTACCTCACCATCAAATGTAGGAGGTTTAGGTTTCCTAAATTCATCCCGAGAGCGATCCCTATGGTGCCTCTTTATTTTTCTTTTGTTAGAAGAAGAACTTGAATCCCCACTGGATTCTTCAAAATTAGATGATCCACTAGAATTCCCTCTCCTTCTCCTAGTACTGCTCTTACTGCCTTCTGGTCTTGTTGTACCTCGTCCAGAGTCTATATTTCTTTGCAAGTTTGTCAAACTCTGCAACATAGTAGCATTCAACTGATGCTGCTCTTCCTGGGATTTAATCAAGCTTCTCATGGTGGCTGCAACATCTGATGGTGTCTCTTGGAATCTCCTTCCATTAGACTCTATGTCATCATTTTCGTTACGGACATTTTCTCCTATGGCATCTCAGGCACACTCATAAGAATCCCGAGCATCGTATCTGTCATGGGTTCTCATAACTGAACCACCACTTACTTATCAAACTGCACTACCTAGAATGCTACTCTTGAAGGTGACTATGATTCTACAAATGTGTTAGTAACATAAGTGTTAGATGCATAACATTGATATAAACTAGCATTACTTACCCTCTCCTAGAAAAATTATAAAATTACAAGTTTTTCCCAAACATAGAATTTTCTTCATCAAATAACGTCTATCTGAGGGGGAGGATAGGGGTGAAGGGTGATTTCCCCTTTGTGGCTTCCCTACGCCACTGCAGGGTGGGTTGAGGGAAACGGCCTCAATTTTTTTTTTGTCAATCTATGATTTTCATGCAATTTGGCGCATCATATCACTGCCACTTTCTCCTTTTCAGCCCTGAAAATCCACTGAAAATTCCCCTGAAAAAAAACAATCGAGATTTGCTGGGAAATCCCATGGAAAACTCAAAATTTCCTTGTACAGGATTGAGTCTCATCCCAACTAACATTTCGACATTTCGGTAGTCCAAACAACTAACTTCCTCTGCTGTTCATTGGTGGTCGGGTGCACTGTTCATCAGGATGATAGATCAATAAACAACCACAATGGTGGGTAGTGATCACACTGTGGGTTCCGCGGACCATAACTCATCGGCTGTCAGAAGCTCTATACACTATCCATCGCCGATGGCTGACGACTCTAGGACTTAGAGAAATCTTGAAATTTTCCCTTTAGTCTTCCTTTTCGTCACTTGATCGGCTCAATTCCTTTGTTTTCGTCGACGAAATAGTTCCATCAACAGCCGCAACAATGACCCACCATCTTCACTCATCTCCCAATGGATGGCCCAATCTCTGGTGGAATAACCTGATCGGTATCGACAGTCTCTTCTCGTCGGAAGTCTAGTGCTCTAGGCTTCCAAAATGGCAGTGCACGAACCACTATCTTTTCCTGATAGTCGATGGTTTCGGGCCTTAGAATTTTTTTTAAACTTTTAAACTTTCTTTCTTTACAATGTCAACGGTCGGAGGCATTACCCATTGGATGCGTAGTTGTCTAGCCATCCGCAACGATGAGCGCTTGATCAACTTTTTCTTTCGACAGACGTCGAACACTTAAACCAAATTTTGAAACTTTCCTACTGTGCTCCATTGGTTATGCTTCTGCCTAGCCTTCCACTACATCTGAAATCCTTCCCGTGAAGTGTTCCGATGAACTGACAGTTCAAACACTTAGACAAATTTGTGGAAGTTTTCTATCATTAACCTTTGATCTTTGCTGGGTAGAAAGAAATCCTGCTTCTGTCACTGCATCTTCGTGGTCCATTCAGGCCCATGTTGCAACATGAGCTCTGATACCATATTGTAACGTCCTCGACATTGGTGAAGAGGATGCTATCATGGCGTTAACCATCTGGGCTACTAGCCCCATGAACATGTGCATTCATTCAACTGCTGAAATGCTAAAATAAAATGCTTTGAACTAGACATGCATACATGATCATTTATAATACATAACGGAAGCCAACATACGTTCAAACAAGCATTCAACATGTTCATCACATTCATTAATAGAAAATATGACTGCAGAATTAAAATGGACAAGATTACTTATGTTATGAAGAACTCGTTCCGCAACCAGCTACGTCACTGCAACGTTCCACCCAACCATAGACTAGCGTGCTCCTTAATCTCTCAGCAACGTAAAAATCCCTGAGTTGGGAATGATTCTCCAAAAAATAAGGAACAAGAAAGATTACACATAGCCAAGGATACATAAAGCACAGCCAAGCCAACACAGTTGGGTTTATCAGGCCATCAACAAGACAACCAAGCCAACATGGTCAGGTTTATTAGGCAATCGAGGAGTTGGGAAAGGCCAAATGCTAAGCTGGTGAGCCCATCACAGGGCTAGGAACACCTACACCAAAACTAGCCTGACTTCTACGACACCCACAAACACCCAACACAAGGAATCAGTCCCTTCTCTTCTACACAGTCCCTCAGGCCCTACCTTCCCTTCCAGTGCTATTCAGGGGTTGTGGAGAAGAAATCCATCCCTCTAGCTCTATTTTTGTGGCTTCCAAACACACTAAGTTTATCAAGCAAATCAAGCCCTCATCCCTGCTCCCAACACAGTCGAAAGAACAACCATTGCACGCATGCAACTAATCGGCTGTCATAGTTTAAACAGGGAAAACAACTCCTAATTTGTTCTTGGCCCTATCGTGGCCAAAATGACTCCCAATTGAGTTACACAGTTCCAAAGCATATCAGTTAACAAAACTCACAACAGTGGGAAACAACAGTCCGTCCTGGACAACAAAGTCACCGGGAAAACTTACCTACACCATGCTGGGGAGGAAAATACAGTCTCTCAGCCTGTGCATGAGAGAAACTTGCACCAGACCCCAAAATATAGATCAGAACATACTCAACTCCTCTAAGTGAAAATGTGAATGAGAGTGGAGGCGGCTCCTCCCTTCGGCTGCGTGAGGTCCAATCGGTAAGAATCCTGTGTGTGAGGAAAATGAACAGGCAATGGAGACGATGCACAATAGTCAGAAGTGCGTGAGTGTTTTCACACCGTCGTGGAGAGAATGCAGTGTCCACTGGAGTGATGGCAGTGGTTTTCTTTCCATCATGAGGTTAACCATGCTGTTGGAGTGTGCGTGTGGGAAAGTACTAATAGTCCTTCCACACTCCACTCCTAGCCATAACTGCACCAACTACCAGCAGGAGTTTTTTTTAATGGTGGTGGTTGTATAAAACAAGGGAAGGTGACACATGGATTTTTCCCGTATTGGCCAAGGTTTGACATCCCCCACCCTTATTGTTGTGAAAATCATGCCCGTTCTCAATTTACTTGCCACGAATGTAGCTGGTTGGGTTCATTTTAATTAAAGATGCATATTTACATGATGACACACTTAATATATGCCACATGCCCCGATATACCATCGGTAACTATTTCAACCTGATACATAGCATAACCAATCAATGGTGGGGCCTTGGCCTTTAACTCCACACCATGATTATTTATAATATATACATCATATACATATAATGCAACAGGGTCAAAACCGGGGTGTTACAACAACCCTAAAAGACATGGGTTAGTGGATTAAAATTTCTAGAAGGCTTGTTAACATTATAAATTCAAGTCTTGAATTTCATTTTAGAGAGTGTGTTGACAAGAGAAATCTGAAGATATGATCTTTCACTTGTCTAGAGTTTGATGCTACTAATATATTGGCATCTAGGGTTTTGTTGCTATCTGTGAGATGTTGCCACCTCTCCTCTTAGCCTGCTAGTGTTTTTGTCTTCCAGTTCAAGTTATTGTTGTTATGAATAAGTCATGTCAATCTTCTCAGCTTGTTAAGGGTTTCCTTCACATGTGTTGATCTTCCTTGAGATGGGAATAATATTTTATAGGATGTTAATCCTGATGGAATCCCCTTAGGGTTGGGTTGTGGCTTATCTAAACCCCTTAGTTTTGAACCGTGATTGAGTTGCTAGTTAGGCCATGACTGTGTGGAACCCTTCTTGAGCTGGGCCATGATTGGGCAAGACCCTTCTTAGGTAGGTGATGACTGTTTGAACTTACCTTAACTGAACCATGGACTGTCAATGCTTTCTCTAGAAGGTCGTGACTATTGATGGATTTGTTTAGTCCTCTTTGATAGGTCATAACATTTTTGTGACTTCCTAGATTGGGTCATGATCACTGTTGGATGCCTAGACTTAGAATGTGACCCTTATGTTGTTTATTAGAGTGGCTAATGACCCTTTGTACTTAAGGTTGTTCATACTTTATCTATGAATCTTGAATTCTTCCTGTGCTAGGCTATCACCTTGTGTGTTCTTAGAATTGTGATTCTTATGGGTTGTTAGGAATCTGACTTGAGCTTGTTGGGTTTCTAAGATCTGAGTTGTGACTTGCATTAATCTTCTTGAACTAGTGGTGATCCTGTTGGTTCCTAACTATGTTTGGGGCTGGGTATCATTGTTGGGGTTTTCACACTTGTTGACTGCGACTGTATGTGCCTGACCTTATTCCTAACCTTTTCCCTCTCAAGGTATGTCAACTTTTTCATTGTTGATCTTGTCCTTTTAGTGACAACATTTGATCCTAAAAGTATCTGAGTATAAGACTGATTCAAAGCAGATATGAACCGAAATTGTTATTTATTGGTTGTTGGTCATTAGTTTTTTTTTTGTACTATATTATTGTTTATGTTCTTTACATTTCCTTTGATGAAGTGTATCTCAAGGACCAAATTTAACACAATGACCATTGGAGTGTTAAAGTTGAAAGAGATGAAAGTTATTTTTTCTAAATTTAGTTTTCCTTGCTACAGTTGTACCAATTTTGGGGCTAAGTATCACTATTGGGGTTTTCACACTTGGTGATTGATTCATATTGACTGAGCTACTATATGTGGGGCTGAGTATCACTGTTGTTGTTTTCACACTTTGTGACTGAGCCATATTGACTACTATTGTATGTGCCTAACCTTATTCCAAACTTTTTCTCTCTCAAATGTATGTCAATTGTTTCATTGTTGATCTTGTCCTTTTAGTGACAAAATTTGATCCTAAATGTATTTGAGTATAAGGCAGATTCAAACCAGATATGAACTGACATTGTTATTTATTACTTGTTGGTCATTAGTTTCATTTTTTTACTATATTATTGTTTATGTTCTCTACATTGCATTTGATGAAGTGTATCTCAAGGACCAACTTTAACACAATGACCATTGGAGTGTTAAAGTTGTAATAGATGAAAGTTATGTTTTAGAAATTTATTTTTCACTGTTATACTTTTACTTCTGAGTACCTTATCTACAATTTTTGCATAAGTTAGTTAAATTGTTAAAACACCCTAAAATTTTAACAATACACTTGGGTGGCTTGTTAGCATTCAAATTCACCTTTAAAAAAAAACATTTAACCTTTGTCAATCTTGTGTCAAACATCACTAGCCTTTCATCCTATGCATCAACTTCTGTAAATTTCCTAGCTCCTTCAAATCAATGAATGTTTGGGTCCTAATGAATGAATGCTTGGGTCCTTCACTAAGGCAATATCCTTATACTCCTTTACTTTCAAACCTCATTATCTCCTTGTTTTGTAGAAGATTAAATAAATGAAAAGTTATTGTTATAAAATTATTTTATTAATTATAAAATGATTTTATATTCAATAATAATTTTTAATTTATTTTAAAAGGATAAATGTTTACTATTAAAATTGGCCTTTTATTCATTTTTAGCTCCACGCCAACTCATTTTCTTCCCACCTAACATGTAATGGGAATACTTTTCATGTTAACCTTATAATTTTCATTAAAATATGGTTCGCTTGTCAAGCATCGAACCTTATTTGTTCATGCATGGGAAGTTCCCTCACAAGAATCAATGTAAATGCTTGCTCACTATCAAGCTTTATGCACTATGAGTTGGAAGGAAACAATTGCACTTGGGTATATAAAACTTTAAAAGATATCTTATTTTGTTGCATGTAGGAGTGCTCCCTAAATGTATAATAAACAGGCTGAGAGTTCAAATTGTCCAAGACAGTGCCTTCACATTATGAGTCTGAGTGAGCAAGTGCCAAGATGATTTCTTCAGTTTTCTCAAATGCATTTTAAAGTGTCATGACAAAGATGAGAGTCAAACATTCATCAAAAGACTAAGCTCCAGTGTTCTAGCATTTATGAAATTTATATATTTCGATGGAGCATCCAGCACTAAGGTTACAAAGTCTTTTGTATTTATTTTTCTATATTGTGAAGGATGGACAGAATGTAAAATAATTATCATTTTCCAAGATGGATAGCTTCATCATATATATATTAACTTTGTTTGTCCATTGTGTCATGAAGAGGAAAAATATCAATTCCACGTTGAAGAGCAAGCTTGTTAATAAAGCTAATAGTTGAATCATTGCACAAAACATTGATATGCGGTTTATAGGATAGTTGGCAACAAAATTTGGAGTTGCTGATTCTACATGTGGAAGCTAAAGGAATCCAAGGAAAATAATGATCCATTGTTCCAGACTCAAGGCATAGCACCGTATTTTGAGCTAAATTTAGGTGTTGTAAACATTGAATGGGATGTTGGAAAAGTATTTGGTTTCAAAGCAATCCTGATTGTAAAGGAATCCTAAATGTAAAGGGAGAGGATAAACATTTATTCGAAGGGAGGTAGCAGTTGAGAATTTAAGGGCGCAGATCCTATGTTTTATGTAACAAACTGATATGCTTTGTCAAAGAGATGGTAGGTCATCTAAAGATAGGTACCTTTTTCCATATCTAAAGGAACAAAGTTGGCACAAAGGTATCATCTAAGTGTCAATATTATATTCAAATGGAATTGAACAATCCCAAGTTTAAAGATATTCAATTGATGAAGATACAAAAAAAAAACACACATGGCAGACAGAGATTCGTTTTGGCACATTCTTCTGGTGGAATGGTTTTGTTGGCATATAGTCATCATCCTTCAAACTTTTTCAACTAATCCAGAGATCACGAAGAGATTAAGAGTACCATTTGGTCAAAGGGTTGCCAGTGGCCACTAGTATAGATTTTTGAATGAATTTCAAATCTCAGGCTCATACTCATGAGATTTGGGATTAATTTTATTGCTTCTATGTTCAGAAAGAAAGATCTTTGATCCACTATTTTGAGAAACCGATCTCTATCATCAAACTATGAGTCCATATAATGAGCAATAAATCGATTGCATAAAGAGAGGAGGTTGTGGACTGATAGCAAAGGTGTCATATTTTTTTGGATATATTTTTGGATCTAAACTCTGTTAAATACTATAAATGTATACTGGAAGTTTTATGAATAAATATAAATATTAGATGAACGGGTTTATGATTTCTCTTTATACATATATTGTTAATCCCTGTAATGAATTTTATGATGATGATGTCATTATCCTAGTTTATCATTATACATGCCAATGTATGTAATGCTTTATATAGAATGTCTTTCTGTCTCAAAATGTTATTATTTATATGATTAACTGTTTGTAATCATATAATACTTTATTTACTAGTTCATACCTTGTTTACTATTTTTATTGCCTTTTTGTTATACCCTTACGGGTCTGTAGTTTAGTTTATGTGTGAAAGGAAATATGAATATGCATGTCTCGTTGTCCTTGATCCATATTTAGTTATTGATACTTTCAAATTACAACAATAAATTTTTTTTACTAACAGGTACATATTTAAGTAAAACGTTATTATTGACAGGTACATATTTAAGTGAAATGTTTAGTGAAGGGTGATTTGAAACCCAAAAACGTCAATTTTTTTTTTTTTTGACAGGTAATATTCTAGTGGAATTCCAACACTCTTCGGAAGGGCTTTTCCATGCCGTCCATGGCTTTCTTCAGCGAAAACGTCATTTCTGTCGCGATATCTGCGGAAACATCATTAAGGAGGAGATGCTATCACAAAGTTAAAGAAATGTCCACTAAACATGAAAAAAATTATCATGTTTATTTAATTTATCAAATGATAATTAAAGAAATTAATAAAAATGTAATATTAAAGTCAAATAAAAAATATTTAAAAATTTAATATTTAATCCAAATTTACGAAAACTAAAAGATTCAAATTTTTTTAAATGTAATTTTTTTAAACCTCAAAAAATTGAATCCGGATTGCTAATATATAAAATTTAGAAAAAAAAAATATGTTTAAACAAGGAAGGCTGCTAAAGGCAGCTAGTCCCTGCCTTATGTATTATTGAGAACTGCTCGAAACAACCTCTCTGTACTCAATTAGAAATGATGGGAGCGTGAGAGAACACATTTGAATGAGGTATTGTAGAGAGGGAGAATCAAATTTGGAATCTAGCATTGTTCTATGATAACTTTATCATTGTGATATCTCCTTTGACCAGAGCTTGTAAACAACATTGAGAATGGATGTTACTAATCCATCTATTGTCCGTAGAAAATTACGAAGTGCAATGCACAAACATTGATAGTAAAGGAACTCAAGAATGAGGATATTATAGTAAAATGGCGGTTTCAAATAACAACCTGCACAAAGCGATTCAAAACCTGCATTAAGTGAAGTACTGGTGTGAGAAGATGATTGCACATAGAAGTCTGCCTCTGGAGGAAATAGTGAAAAGTGAAAATAGAAGTTCCCTGTTGCCTTTAGTAACAGAGATTAGCTAAAATGTTGCATCCGCTACTCTATCTAGGAGGAAATGGTACAAAATGGTAGCATCTGCAAAACAAAACAGTTTATAATAAATGGGTCTCTTGGAAGTAACCTTTAATATTGAAACACCTTCAAGTTTTTTTAATTGTGCATTGTTTAGAGAATGCTCTATGTAGCTTTGCATATATTGCTTATGCATTCCACAAATTTAAAGCTTTTATATTTGAAATTTTCCAAACTTCAAGCCTAAATGAACTTAAAGCTGCAATTTTTTGAATCTATTCGAATTTGTTTTTAGAAAAAAAAGAAAGCAAAAAACCTAGTTCGCTAAACATAACCCAAACCCTAGACTAACAAGATAATATTTTTGAAATATAGGTTTGATGTTGGCACGGTTTTTTCAATTTTATTATATATGTTCAATGAACACATGGAATTTTATTATATATTTTTGAAATTTTTTAATGATATTGTTTCTTGAACTTGATGCGAAATTTTTTTCCAAACTTCATAGTTGTGGATCTTGAAATTCAAACTCAAAGTAGGCATTGTAGATAGTGGCTGCCATTTCACAGCAGAATTGAGGTGAAAACCTGAATCACCAGGCTTAGCTTGGCAAAGGATTATGAAACAGAGAGCAAGTGATTGGATTTTGAAAGTTGTTGTTTGAATCTCTGGGTGAAGGCAGGCCTCTCATGATATACAGCTGATGGATTTGATGCAATATGTTGATTTAAATAGATAAGTCTTTATTCCAATTTATACTTGAAGTTAATATTTAGGAACACTATCAATAATCACCCAGTAGTTGTGCAGTCTGAGGAATAAGTCTTTATTCCAATTTATAATTGAAGTTAATATTCAGGAACACTATCAATAATCACCTAGTAGTTGTGCAGTCTGAGGAAAATTCCAAATTGCTAACTAGCATGTAAGAATTTCAGTGAAGCTTGTCATTTTATAACTTTAGCCCAAAACAAATATAGCTCCTTGCATCGAAGAAAATTCTTATAATCTACCTCCTACCAACGATTTTGAATTTCTAGGGAAATAAATAATTTGGGACAGAACGCAACATTACATTTCATCACATGTTCAAATGATTATTAGCAATAACCAATACATAATTATTAGCCACATTTGATAAACTGTGGAAAATTCTGAGGCATTGGATTACTTTCAAATGCAACCTTTTGGAATTCTTTTGTTTCTAGTGCCAACTTATAATGATGAATTGAGCATATCCAACATGAAACTTGAGAATCCATTAGCAATCTAAGGGGTGGTATCAAACATGCTGGATGCATTCAGCTTTATTAGAAAATCACATGAATGGATTCTCGCTGAGCTTGCACCCATAGGCTGCAGTGGAGGAGAATGGAGAGAGAATAACGTCAGTTAGGAGTAGGAGTGTCTAGTTCCCGGTTTTTTATGCATGCTTATCTTTTCTTGATCGAAGAAGAGAGACAGTTTTAATCATTCTTTTTTTACTTAGACAATATCGAAGGTGAAGAAGAAACTTGTTGCTGGAATCATTTTAGACTTATTTTATTTCTTCCAAATTCACAACAATAAATTACCCTCTTGCTTGCTGACTTCTTTAAGGTTTACGGTATAGACCATAGGATCCAGTAACACTTGTTGGATGGAATACTGCTAGATTTCACAACTAGCTTAGGGATATAGAATTCTTACTCATGGAAAACTCCAACAAGTACACAGTGAGAAAGTTGACACAATTTTAAGTCGGCTGATTTTGGGAGATGAAGTTTTCTAATGTTTCATATTTGCTTCTACTGTTGAATTTCCTTAGTGAAACATAAATTCAACATTGCCTGAAACCAACGGCAGGGAAACCAACTCTTTATTTTCTCTACAATGATTTGTTTTTCACTTTTGCAAGTAATTATTATTATGATTATAATATTATGAGATTAAAAAATTATGATTGTTATTAAAGCTCTTCTTACTACACTTTTTTACCAAACATGCCACCTACGATTTTGAATTAAATCGATCAATACATGTGGGCTTCTTATGCATTATACATGTGAGGGCATAAGGTGGAATAGATTAAAAGTATTATGGAGTGGGTTTTGCATTCCACACACGGTATATATGATTTATTTACTCGGGAAGTTGTTGTCACGATATATTCAACAGGTGGATTTATTTACTAGGGAAGTTGTTGTCACGATATATTCAACAGGTGGAGTACATGCCCTACATTCCTCAATCCATGCCCGAAGTTGTTGTCATGAGATATTCAATAGGTGGAGTACATGCCCTGCATTCCTCATTCCATGCCCAAGCCCGATATGCAATCGTTATCTACCTCGATATGAAAATTAAATTAAGGCCGAACTTATGGTTATCCCCATTATAAATTACTACCGGTTGTGATTATGCAGCTCTTGAAATTGAAGTAGGAAATAGGGTTGAGATTATTGATCCACTTGCAATGATTGAAAGAGGCTATGAGAAGAAAGAGTTGAGGTTATCCCAATTACAAATTACTGCCGGTTGTGATTATGCAGCTATTGAAATCAAAGGAGGAAATAGGGTTGAGATTATTGATCCACTTGCAATGATTGAAAGCGGCTATGAAAAGAAAGCGTTGAGATGCATTCCAGAGGGCTTTTCGTCAGTAAAAACCCTATCACTGTACCCTTCCTCAGGTGACCTGAAAAATAACAAGTAAACTCAGCAGTATCAGGTGTTGAACCCAAGGGCAGTACTAAAGTAATCTTGTGGCAGCTTGCAACCATTTCCAACCTTTGTACCTAGGCAGATTTGAATCCATGAATAAGGAGTATTGGTGTTGCTCCTTATTACTATTTTTTTACTGACTACATGGAGAGCTTGGGTGGGCATGACATTGCTACTCCTTTGATTTTACATAATTAATAATTCATAATGCTTAGGGAATGGACAGGTACCAGCAAAGATTAGGTGAGAATCTTCTTTCCCCTTTTCGATCTTTGTGATAGGCTCCTAGAAGTGGCGTAATTGCTGTCAATCTACCCAAGTGAGACAAATGTTTACAATATAGATAAAAACAAAATTCACAATTTGATAAAATTTCAAGCCACTTGTTCATTTTACGGAAATATGAAAAGCCACGTTCCATAAAAAGAATTTCATGTCAATGCATGTTTTATACATGTAGCAAGATGTTAGTGCAACCAAGTTTTTATTTGCAAGAAATCCTCCACTTGGTGCTTTCATCTTGAGACAGTAACTAGCTCAAGCAAAAAATAGAAAATACAGAAGCACTGAAACTTGAACTGGAACAATCTGTTCAATTTTTTCTTCTTCTGGAAAGCAGTTCATTCACTCAATTTGACAATGTTGGTGGAATTAGCTCGCTTTGAAACCTAGTCTGAACTCAGTTTGTATATGTTTGGGCTACAGGAGAACATTCTCTTGTGCATATGATCGATCCCAACCTGCATCTGTTTGGTCTGTCATAGCTTTTACAGAGATGTTATGGAAGAAATATAGAGGGAGTATTTATATGTTCAGGGGTCAAATGAGTGACTTAAGGTCCCTAGTATGGAATCTCGTTTGAGCTGAGAAGGTCATGTAAGCAGCCGAGTTTGATCTCTCTCGTTGGATTGGAGAGAGAGTGGAATATGCACTGGAGAGAGATAGGAATATGCACTGCGCAGAAGGTATTTGGGAGTTGTTCTCAGGAAAGATGCTGGATATTTGGATAGTTTGAACGTTTGTTTCGCACATCCACCTCTCTCTAAAAAATAGTTAAGCCGTAACACTATTAAGTAGCTACTATTAAGCAGCTACACACGGTATTACTCTTGCTCGGATTTGTTTTTAAGCTGGATCATTGATTTCACTAGTTGTGTTAAGGGAAAAGCAATTTAGTACACCATAACTCATCCAATTTTTCATGAAAACGTTAAGTTCACAATTTTGGAAACCTAGTAAGTAATTTTGTTGTTATAGTTATCTAATGTGCTCCTGTTGATGAAGAAATGTACACATGCATTGAGATGAAGAGGAGACCGATTCTTAACAAGCAAGGGAGAATAAATGCACAACAATCTTCAAATCACTACTGTAGAACAAGGTAAAAATAATTAATTATAGTTTTCTTAGAATAACAATAGAATGATCTTGTAAATTGTAAATTGTATTTCTTTTTGTAAATTGTAAAGAAGATTCTTCACCTTATGGGTCATTGCAACTATTTTTCACGTGAGGATGCAACGAATTCCATAGAGACATTGCCGTAGAGACTTTGCTAGAAATGAACACTTCGATTTACTATAGATATGGAAGTATGCTTTGACTGGCTAATTTGCAGTAGGTACAGGAAAGATTCTGCAATAACTTTGCTTCTGCGTGTCTCATACGATGCTGTTCTTTCCTTGTCCTTCAATTTTCCCACATGGATGCCATTACCCTTACATATTTGGATTTGCGTGTTGGCACCTCAGTGCTTTCGCTTGTCCTTCCGTACCCCAATATGAACGCGGATGCTTTCGCTTGTCCTGCCATATCTCAGTGCTCCATCCGGACTTTACTCCGAATTTTGAAGTGATCATCTGTTGTTTGTTTGGTAATCAGAAAGAACCATTCAAGATCCCATAGGCTAATTTGATTTGTTTGGTTGCTATAAATTGCCAATGGAAGTGAATGCATCCAAACAGACCTACTTATCGATCGATAATTCAAACTGGTTTCCTCCGAATCAAGCGCTGAAACTACCACCTTTGCTTTTATGTTGGTAGCTTCCGCTATTGGTCTTTATGTTTCACCCTCCTTAGCTTCTGCTCCTCAGCTTAGAGCCATCCTGTGTGTATTAAGCTGCCAAAGAATTTGAACCTGGAAGCATTTGAATCCATTGCTGTATATGCTTTTGCCTCTGTACTACATAGTATAAGCATTTTCTTATTTTTCACTATTGCTTCCTATTGGCGGTACAAGATTGTATCTTTTGGGATTTCTTGGAAACACCCAAAGTTTGTCTCTGTAATTATTACATATATTGTTGAATTGGCTATATGAAGCCTGCATCTCCAATCCAAATCAATAGAGCTGTAATGGAATCAGAAACATCAACAGTAGAAACTTTTTCATATTTTGGAACAGATACAGTGATTATCATCTCACACTCTGAAACTTTTCCTGGTTTCCCTCTTTCACACACCTGCAGTCTAATTAGATTCTTGTTTCTCCATCAAATCAAACAGTAATCTCAATGAAACCGGCACAAATTAGCAGAGAAATATATGATATTGGAAACACCCAATATAGCAATATGCCATTTTATGACAATCTGAATGTGCCTGGGGCAAAAATAGTAATGTTCACAAAGAGATCCGTGGACAAGAAGTGCCCAACTCAGAATTCGTTGTGTGCTCGAGGAGGAATGGAGAAGTGATCTTACATTTTCGAAGAAATTCAGCCTCTGATGAAGCAGAGGAGCAAGAAGTGACAGATGAGAGGAAGCAGAAAAGGATGTTATCTAACAGAGAATCTGCCAGGAGATGCCGGTGCTGAAAACAGCTTCAGTTGGACGCGCTGAGGGCTCAGGTGGCTCATCTGAAAACATAGCATGGAGAAAACTCTAGAGAAACACAAAGATTAAATAAGTATCTAGAGAAGGATAATTATACATTTATATGCTTCTTCTATACATTTATATGCCACCGTGTGGTATGGGCTCCTCTAATATTTGAATCTCCCATAAAGTTCGACAGTAGAAAGAGTTCAGAAAACTTTAGAAACAGCAGCGTCACCCAACCTCCGTCGCCCAACCACGTTCGAACCTGAGCTGGACTGGATACTGGGTCATTGCAAAGAAGAAACTGGACTGACAGGGAAGACCATGCTGCAGTCCCCCAAATGACAGGTGAAACACCTCTACAATACCGTTTTCCATGACACAAGAAAACTAGCATGTCAAAATATGTACGATATAGTTTTCCCATGGTTTTCCATGATCTAGAAGAAAACTAGAACAGTTTCCACAAATTTGTTACGTGTTAGGACTACATGAATCATGTTCATGTCATGTGACAGGTTTAAGATGTGTGCAGATGTCAAGATATCTGTCATTTGCGGTTGTCTCCATATACGTGTATTATGTGACAAATTCAAGCTACACATACCACCTTGCAGTGTTATGTGGCAGCTTGGCAGCTTCACACAATACAAAACAACCACCATGTTCAGAAGTGCGAACAAGATACTTCATAAACTATACATAAAATTAAATGTTAAGCATATAATGCTATCTCATAGATAGCATTAATGCATATCTTAAAAAATGTTTTACCAATTTCTAACTTTAACATATGTTTTTAAACAAAAAATTGGTATTTTTAACTTTAACATATGTTTTTAAACAAAAAATTGGTACTCTGCTTCAAAATGAGGCCAAATAAGAGTAGGAAATTAGTGATTGGTGGGTAAAAAAAGCAGAGTATTTTGATTACTTAATAAAAAGGTTATTTATAGCAGGTCTCGAAAAACATTGGATAAATGTTTTACAATTGCTTTGGTTTTGGTGCAGATTAAGGAAATCGGCGGCAAGCCGATTCATAGAGTCCCTGCCAGCCCAATGGCAGGGACTAATAAGTCTACACTAATAACTTTATTCAATGCTCATTGCTTCACAACATGTTTGAGTGTTGCATTAGAACATGCAGAGGTAGGAAATATTAAATGGTATTCGAACATGCATAGGTATGGTAAATTAAATGGTATTCTCATGGCACTTTGAGTTATGGATTTTGACTTTATGAGAGGTAGTAAAAGCTATGCATTTTGAATTATGGGAGGTAGTATCTGTTTATTGTTCCGTGAGCCACCGTTTTCTATACTATTAAGGTCATTATCACACAGGTAAAGTAACACTAGAACAATATGTTCACTAAATTAAAAATATATATATAAAAAAATAATGTTCATCTAATTTATTAAATAATAAAGAAACAAATTAATAAAAATTAATATTAAGATTAAATAAAAGATAATTAAAAACACACTTTGGAGTATTCTCCGATGAGAGGAGCGCAGTGCGATCCATGCACCCTCAACCAGATTCAAGGCTTCAAAATCAAATATAAGACGTAGGGGATCAGGGGTCCACCATTTTCATGTTGTTTATTGTTCTTATGTATGTGAGTCTCTTTGAACCCAAAAAACATGTTTATATCAATTTTATTTATTTATTACTATTAAATATTAATTAGCATAAATTTATTTTAAATTCTGTGTTTTTTAAATTATTTGTAAATATTAATTTAAAAAACAAATCATCATCATGTAATTTTTAGAATTAATAGATAGCTTTTAAGAATTTTTAATATTTCTAACTTTCATTTAAACAAAACAAACAAAAAAAAATTAAACTACTTCTAGATTTTTATATTTTTAATTTTAGATTTACATAATTAAAATAATAACTTAAAAAAAATATATGTACTCATTTCTATTTTTAAAATATAAGTAGTATATTAATTAATTAATTAAAACGATTATAAATTATAAAAAAAAATTAACTACAATTTATTAAAATCATAATAAAGTCATTCTATATTTAAATTACTTTTTAATGATAAATTTATCTTTTAATCACACATTCACACACACATACATATAAATATAAAAGACTACTTATTAAAATTTAATAATATTTTTTATTATTTTTATTTTAAAAATATGTATTAATCATTATATAGTAGCATAATTATATTAATTAATAATATGGTTCAAGGACATTACTTAAGGTGGGAAAATAATAATGATATAACTCATTCATATATATTAACCATATTATTAATTAATATGGTTAATATAGTTATGCTAATTTCTGACTTATGTTTAAAAGAATTAGTGGAATATTATTATTATAATTATTATTATTATTATTTATTAACAAAAATTAAATAAAAATATATAAATATTAATAAATAAAAATACATAAAAGATTGGTGAATTAATATCTTTATTACTACTCTCTCTTGGTCTTGGTTTCTCAAACAACGTGCCATTCCATAATAGAAAATGAAAATAAATATTTATAAAAGAAATAAATAAATATATAAAATAATAATTAGAAGGGTGAGTGTAAGCTAATGAGGGTCTCTTTTTACATGTTCTATGCAATAAAATTGAAAAATAGACATCTTATATCTTACATTCAAGTATTTTGACATACACAATGAATCTTGTAGTAAAAAAATATGAAACATAGAAAATTTAATAACTTTTGTGAATATATTAATTTATTTTATTAAAAAATTTCATAACTAACTCAAATTTTTTATTTTTTTTAACATTGACATTTTATTTTTTCAACGAATGATAAGGTATATGTCCATGTTAGTGCACTCTTGTGTACCTAAATGATGGAATCAATATACAAAAATTGGAAAACATGTAGATGACAAATAGTACTAGTAGGGTGCAATAAAATTAGAACTTTTAAATATTTTTAAAAATATCTAAGTGAGCATACACTGAAATTAGGAGACCAAGTTTTTGTGCAAAATTTCAAGATTTTAATGTAATGATGCTAGATTTAATTTTTTATAGCATGTAGTGGTCATCATTGTCTAGTAGTACAACATATAATTTTTTATGAAATGGTTGAGAAAAGAAAAAGGGATGGCTTAAAAATGATGCATTTAAAAGGTCCATCAACTTCATTCACTCACCCTTTAATAAATAAAAAGCTAAAGATAAATAAATAATAGTAAATACAAATACATAGAAAAACCAACATAGATCTATCTTAAACCAAGATCTACTAAGCTATGCTTGAACAAATTAAGATAAAGAATAATTATACATCCTTCTTGATGCTTGATAAAACGGTTTTCAGTAAATTTTCTATAGTAGTTTTATTTTTATTTTATTTCATTAGTCGACATGATTTTTTTAATTACTTTTATTTTTTATTTTTCATGAGTTATGAGTCAATATGCCTTTTTTAATTAGTTTTTTTTTGGGAATGTAATGTATTGTGACAAAATCTCCTCCATACTAGGCTAGGAGTAGCTCTCTTCTCTTGGTGTAATATATAAATAAAATAATATAAACACTAATAACAATAACAACAAAAATAATAATAATTCTATCATTAGTGAGATGTAGAATAGCTGGTGGCGGGGTATGGTTAAGACACCTCTTAAGATGAAAGGTCATCAGTTCTAATCCCGCAGATACCAAAAAAATCCAACCATGTTAAGGGCATGTGTAGTCTAGGCCCGATGCAACTTTGCCAAAACAATTAATAATAATAATTCCAACCAATTTTATAGATCTCCAAAAACCTAGCTCTACATAACCTTCACATCCCATAGAATATGCACACTCATTACCAAATGAGCCACACGAAAAAAAGAAATAACTCGATAGGAAAATTTTTGATAAATTCGAGCCCCTAAAAGAATATAAAGAAAAGTGTGGTGGCTATCTTGAAGGGATACTTCACGAACATCTTCTTCAACCACGAAGATAGAGAAAGGTTCGCATTTCTTCATCAATGTGGGCTTGTTTGTGAGACACTGGAAGGGGAACTTTACCCTAGAATGGGCCATAGGAATAATGTGACAAAGAAATCCTAATAGGGATAGGAAATACCATAGGGAAGTTTTTCAAAGGCTATGCGATGACCAAAAGAGGCTGATGCACCTCCTTTTCTAGACTATGTGTCATTATGAATATATTGAAACCCTTTCTAGAGGCCATATGTCTTGAACTTCTAAGATGAAGAATGGATACAAAACATGGAATATGAACACATTTGTTTTAGATGTTGGCACTGTCGTGAACATGGATNGAAACCCTTTCTAGAGGCCATATGTCTTGAACTTCTAAGATGAAGAATGGATACAAAACATGGAATATGAACACATTTGTTTTAGATGTTGGCACTGCCATGAACATGGATACCTATTCTGAGACTACCCCCATATATGATCTCCCCACCAACAATAATTGAATCCCCCAACTAGTCACGAGGACTTCACCATCATGAGCACAAAATCAAGAAGTGGTTTCAAGATCAACAACTCCATCCATTACAACAAAAACTTGATTTAGCGCCATATTTAGCACTTGATTTTAATGTAATATTTTTCCTAATTGTGGTAAACAATCTAGTGCTAAAATTGGCATTATTGTACAATTTCATAAAACACTATCTATCGAGTCTTTTTTTCTTCTTTTTTAATGTCCATTTGTGTGCATCTTTTTTGTGTCTTTTTTACGCTGTTATTTTTGCCCAATTTTGCATCTTGTATTGCATCCCATGTTATGTCCTTGTTTGTACCCATTTTGGCGCCTGGTTTTGCATCTAATGTTGCATCCAATTTTGTTCCTGATTTGACATCGAGTTTAGCACCCAATTTTGCACCATGTTTTACATCAAATTATGTGTCCAATTTTGCATCTAGCATTGCATCTAGGTTTGCATCCATTTTTGGGTCCATTATTGCAACTAGTTTTACATCTAGTTTACCTCTAATGTTGCATCCCCTTTTACATCTAATTTTGCATCCCGTTTTACAACTATTTTTCTTCCATGTTTGTGTCCAAAGTTTTGCCATGTTTCATGTGTTCTTTTGTGCCTGGGTTTTCACCTATGATTGCATTCTGATTGATGTCTTTTTTTTCATCTAGGTTTTTTCCCACCATTGTGCTCAATGTTGAACACAGTGTTGTGCCTAGTGTTGCACCCATTGTTTTACCCATGTTTGTGTCTAATGTTGCATCTAGTTTTACATCCAATGTTCCATCTAGTTTTACGTCAAATGTTTCATCCCATTTTACTTTACATCTAATGTTTCATCCCATTTTACATCCAATATTGTATCATGTTTTAACTCTTTGTGCACACCAAGTGTTGTTCCTATTTTTGCACCTAGTGTTGCGCTTGGTTTTAAATCTAGTAATATTCCCAATTTATGCTAAATTTAGTGTCCAATTCTACGTCCATTCAGGATTCCAATTTTGCATATGGTTTTGGGTGTAGTATTGAATCTAATTTTGAGCTATTAATCGTGTCTAGTTTTTTCATCCAATTTTGTGTTCAATTTTATGTTTAGTGTGACACCCATTTTTTTATTGCACATTTGTGTCTTATGTGACATCCACTTTTGTGTTTGTTGTGACGTCCACTTTTGCATCCTGTTTTTCATCCAATTTTGTATTTAGTTTTGCTTCTAATATTGCATCCATTTTTGTTTTGTTTTGAATCTACTATTAATTAATAATTTAATTTCAATTATTAATAGTGAAATAAATCATTTTTTATTGTTTTTACATCCATTTTATCAATTTCA
>LPNX010370479.1:169701-200018 GCA_001517045.1 Pseudotsuga menziesii | reverse complement strand
TGGGCAGGTCTTAGGTTCGACTTGTGGTGAGTAGATACTTGGCATACTGGACAGATGATAATTTCCATCCGGCCATGCACTGTGGATATTATTGATGGCTCTGTTGATCGAATCCATATTCATGGCTGGATCACGGAATCCATTAATTAATTGCTTCAAGTTTTCAATGGATTCTGCGTCTCGGGCTACATAGGCTTTGTGGTTGTAGATCTCTTCGGCTCCCCTGAGAATGCTAACTATTTCACCAATGTGAGAGAACTGCTACTCAGTTCGTGATCCGTGGTGATCTAGTTGTGCTTCCAGCAAATCGACCTGTTTTAGATCCAGATTGAATTCTATTTGTGATTTTGTGGGATATTTTATTGTTTTCAGATTTGTTCACCTGCTGGGTTACTGAGTACTGTGTACGACTTCCATCAGTGCGCTTATCCAGCAGGCGCCATCACAACTCAATATTATTTGGTTGGAATAATTCCAGAACTACAATTTGGATTGTAGAATGGATCGAGTAGTAGTTATTTCTTGATTGGAACTCTTTTTTGTTATCAAGAAAATTGGTGATCTATTCACTCAATCTATTTTACCGTTGGAGCTATATTCTACTACTGGAGCATGGTATAAATGCGGAGTATGCTCCAGCGTTTGCTGTAAGGACTGCCTTCAAAACACAATCGGGATATACTTCAATTTATCGTGGGTTCGGGTGGCTTCTTCCTTGGCATAAGCATTCAGAGAAAACATACTTCTTATACAGTAATTCAATTATACAGTCTTTTTCTTGACAGAAAAAGACTGTATATAAAGAGATAAGCAAATTTATATAATTTCTCTTGAAGTGAAAATCGCAGATTGCAGATAAAGAGATAATGTGCTTTGCTGGATCTAAGCTGGAGATCAGTTCATAATTGCTGCATTATTAGAAGTGAAAATTGTAGAAGGAAAATCCAGATACCAAAACAAAAACAAAATCCAGAAATTGCAGATGGATTTTAGGGTTTGTAGATAATTTTCGGTTTGATGTTTTTCACCTGCGTTGGAGATTTGCTTCTAGAATTTTTCTTCCTCTGGTTGATAGTTAAAACTCGGATGTTTTCGATCGCTCATACTATTTAAGGCAGGAGATATGAATCTTGAGAGAGGGAGAGATCTGCACTTGGAGTTTTTCTGATGATTCTCACTCCTGAGTTAAAATGGAAGTATTTAAAATTATTGAAGATTTTGTAGGAATTATATTGTATGAAGTTATACCGAACAAATCCAATTGGCTTGTTCAGATAAAGGATGTTGTTTTATGTAGAATATGCAGAAAGGCTGTTTCTCAGAAGTGATGGAACAAGGGCCAATGCCGAATTAAGTTGAGAGAGAAGAAGCAGAAGTTGTTTCAAGGGATGTTTTGATTTACTTACAAATATATATATACCTAAGATTATTAATTATTAAGCCGACTTGTATATATAGAGATATATAAGCGGACTTTTTTATGTGACAAGTGTCATCTCCACGTTGAGCACGGAATTATATTTATTATGAGCCGACATTGTGGGAGATTTAAATATATATTTATCATGAGCCGACATTGTGACACGTGTCATCTCCACGTTGAGCACGGAATTACACTTCTACCTCATACCGGGCTGTAGAATGTGCCTCTCGACGCAATAACCAATTCTCAAGAGAAGTGCATCTCTTGTAGTCCCTTAAGTGTGGATTGAGTCTAATCGGAATCACAAAAGGAAAAAATGTGTTAAAAATGGAGTGGTCTAGTGAATCTTATTCTTGGGAAGGAATTTAGAATGAACAAAGTTGTATCCATGTCCAAAATAGTGCTTGTACATAGATTTAATGGAAGGATACTAGTGGAGAGGTATCTTAGAGAATGGATTTTACAAGTTGGGAACCCATTTTAGGCTCTTCTCTAGTATTTTATATCCTCTCCAAAGAGTGGATGGATTTCATTTCCCATTTGGTGATAGATGAAGAGAAAATTTTAGCTTTGTGCTAGGAATGGGGCTTGATCTAGTTACTTTTAATAAATGGACTCCATTTTTTATTCCAAACTTGAGGGATAACATAACACTGGTATGGGTTGAACTCCCATGTATTTCTATAGAATTATTGTCATCTAATGTGTTTCAATAAATTGGGTATGGACTCGATCATTTCTATGAGAAAACTTCTCATTTAATGACACTAGTGCGATGACCATTGCTCAAATATTGGTGTGTTTGGACATCAAGAAAGGTCTAATAGAAAGTATGGTTTTAAAAGGGTGATGTTAAGTGTGAAAATATTCAATAATAGAAAGTATGGTTTTAAAAGGGTGATGTTAAGTGTGAAAATATTCAATATTATACAGGAGTTCCATTTAGATGATCCTAATGCCATTTATATATCCATGTGCTAGTGGATTGCACTCTCCCTAATTGGGAAAAAATAGTGGGTTGGAAAGGGGTGTGATCAAAGAAAAATTATGTTGTTAGTAATGTCATGATGGACCACTCTCCATAAGTTTTGGCAATTAAACAAGAATAGTACCTTCAAGAAAATAAAGGTAATGGATTGTAAAAGGTTGATTTGGTAGAGAATTCCTTAGCGCCTTCCCCAAACTGTGATATCCATGCTTGGTATGCATCATCCCAAACTCTACATTCAATTGATCTTAATAACTCTAGAGTGTCACTATATGAGTCTGAAAAGAACATGAAGAGCTTGGCCTCCCTTAATTTTTTTCTCCTCCTTATCTCAATTTAATGTTTGAGACTTGGTTAAATAATTTTGTTGGATCACCCCGTATTTGGGAAAATGGTGAATTATCAAAGGGGTTACATGGGATTAGGGATAAGTAACATGCTCCTATAGCTAGTAGCATACTTGATGTTTTAGTCAATATTGCAAGGGAAGCGTCCCATTCTTTTTTTTAAAGTATGAGTGACGATAAGGAGGAACTTATGTTATTTTTTTATTATGTTAAAGAGGAAGCCTATAAGTATAATCTGTGACTTAAGAGGTAAGTTGGTTTTGTTTTTTAAGGAGGCATTGATTGGGCCAAAATAATGGAAAAGGGTCAAAGGGTAATGTGAGAGGAAGGAGATGTTTTATGTTTTTGGCTTAAAAAAGCTTGTAGTGAGATATTGGTGACCAATCAACTTTCTTAAAAGGAGTTTCTTAAAGTAACCAATACCCTTGTGAAGGGTGATAAATGAATTATTAACCTTGAATTGCAAGGAAGTGACCAACCCTACCAAGAAGTTGGCTCTAAAAAGGGAATTAGAATCTCATATCCTTCATGTGGTTCTTTTGCAAGAAATTATGTCTTGTTGGTGGGGGAGGGTTGTCTATAAGTTGAAAAATATCTTAGGGGTGGAATTTTATGTTCATTGATTCTAAAGGAAAATATGGGGGGATTATTTCTAGTTGGAGGAAAAGAGAGCCTAGCCTACACTAATTGCTGCTCATTCATTGTCTTCAAGTTTTGGAACTATTTTGTATTCCTAGATCTTGGGGAAGGAGCTCATTATTTTGAACATTTATTAGTCTTACACTGACAAAGTTTCATATTGGAACAAGTTTTCAGTTATGGGTGGAGTAAATAGCTACTTGCAATCTTAGGGGAGACTTAAATTTCTCATTAGGGGTTTCAAATATTTGGGGTTCAATATCCTAAGTTGAATCCCTATAGGGTTATTTCTTGAGAAAATTAGAGGACTCAAGGTTGGTTGCTATTGAACCTACAAAATTAACACCTACACGGAGGAACACAAGAATGGATGAATAGAGAATAGCTAAAAGGATGGATATGTTTTTGTTGTATGAGCCATGGATTGATTATCCTATAAGAATTGGATAATGGGTTATTTCTAGGGAAGGCTCTATCAACCTCTCAACTCTGCTTGAATTACTTCCAATTGAGAGAAAATTCCTAATTACATTTAAATTTAATTTGGGGTGATGAGGGAGGAGGAATTTATCAAGAAGGTTAAAGATATTTGGGACCCTTTTAAAGGTTCGTTGAAAGAATCCACTACTATTCAATTTGAACAAAGAGTTAAACAAGCTTATATTGAGTGGTAAAAAATAAAAATAAAAAGATGAAAGATCCCTCAGAGGAGTGGAGGAAAAATTATAAAATTTCTATAATAGTGATGGTTTTGGATTAATTTCAGAAGAATCAAAAGTAGAAGTCAATACCCTAGAAAAAAAACTATTACTTGCCAAGGAAATAACTTGGAGATTAAAAACTAGATCTCTATGGATTTATTAGATATGAAAACACTAAAATTTTCACCAATATGCCAACTATGGGATAAACACTTATACTACGTGGAACATTGAGAATATCAATGAATGAGTGGCATTAAAGATACTGCTAATGGTAGAGTATCGTTTTGAGAGTATATATAAGTCCACTGGTAAAGATATAATTGTAGAGGTGTTAAGATGGCATATTTATTCCCCAATTTTGTAAATATTCAATAATACCAAATCCTAATGGAGGAGGCCGTCACAAGATAGGAATTGTTGGCCATACTCCATAGCTTTCAAAAATGTAGAAGTCATGGAATTGATGGATTACCAATGGAGTTTTCCCTTGATTTCTTTAATATTATTGAATTGGATCTAAGGAGATTCATTAAGAAATTGTAATTTGTTAAGGAAACTTCTAATAGACTATAATGCCACTATTTTATCATCAATACAAAATAAAATAATCCTACCTCCTTTGAAAAGCATAATCCTATATCTCGTTGTAATGCATTTATAATATGATTATCACAAACATCATTACCAAAAGGGTAAAATGGTTGTCTAACTCGACTTTCTCCAATTAATAGTTTGGATTTTTGGAAGGAATTTAGATGTATGCAGTAGTTTGGGCAGTCCAACAGGGTCGACATACTATAAAAGTTAAGAAGCTAAAAGCAATGGTGGTAAATATTGACTTATCCAAGGATTATGATAGGGTAAGCTAGTTATATTTTAAGATTATTGTTCATTCTTTTGGGATTCTATGTCCCTTTTGTGAATTGGGTTACACTATAAAAGTTAAGAAGCTAAAAGCAACGGTGGTAAATATTGACCTATCCAAGGATTATGATAGGGTAAGCTAGTTGTATTTTAAGATTATTGTTCATTCTTTTGGGATTATATGTCCCTTTTGTGAATTGGGTTATACTATAAAAGTTAAGAAGCTAAAAGCAATGGTGATAAATATTGACTTATCCAAGGATTATGATAGGGTAAGCTAGTTAGATTTTAAGATTATTGTTCATTCTTTTGGGATTCTATGTCCCTTTTGTGAATTGGGTTAATAATTGTGTGACTTCGATTACTTTCTATGTTTTGATAAATGGGTTGGACAAAGACTTCTTTAGGCATGAGAGGGGGTTAAGGAAAGGATGTTGTGTTTCCCCCTCCTTTTCTAAATTGTCGCATAAAGCTTGAATAGGGCTCTAAACGAAGCCAAGAGATATGGAAACTTCAAAGGTATTAAAATTGGTTATTCATGTTATGTATCCTATATTTTATTCATAGATGACATTATGATATATTATGATGGAACGATGAGGGATGCAATGAGACGAAATGACATTATGCATCTCTATCATGTTGCTACATGTGTGCAGATAGATATTGAGAACTCCACTATCTCTTTTGTGGGACTCTACAAGGTTTATATCTCACAATTGTTCCCATGTCATCAAATTGAGATGGAGGATGGGTTAAAATACTTGGGGTTTAATTTAAAATCAAATGACTACTTGAAGAGGGAATGGTGTAACAGTTGGTTATTAATAGGAGGAATACTTATGTTGGTTGAAGTTGTTTTATAAGCAATCCTTATTTATTGGAGGTCATGTCTTGGATCCCCAAAGGTTTGTTAGATGCACTAAAAATAATCATTTTTAGGTTTGTTTGGTAGAGTTGAAGATAAAATAAGGGGATTCAACTAGTAAACTGGAAAAAGATAGTTGTTCCAAAAGGTGTGTTGGATGGGGCTTAGAAAATATTTTTCCTTTTTCTAAGGCATTGGCAACAAAAAGTTCTTGGAGGCTTATTCAAGGGAAAGGACTTTAGTTTCAAGTGGTGAGGTAGAAGTACATCTTTCTTGACTCTTTAGAAGATTGTATAAGAAAGGTCGTGAAGAGTATTCACAATGCATTTGTCACATGAAAGTTGTGGTTATAGCATCCCATTTGGTTGGAATTTGTTTTGTGTGGAAATTTGGTCATGGCCTAACGGTTAGAGTGGGGGAGGAGCCTTGGATTCTCTATGGGGAAGGTTTTAGACTTCTAGCACATATGCTATAGTGCTTGAGAATTAAGAGGTGCTACAATCTAAATTTCAAAGTTGACTTTGATATGACTACAATCCATAATCAAGAATGGTTTCATGTAAAGGAAACGGGTTTTAGACGTAAGGATGAAGACATTTGAGAGAATTATATTTCAAATCTTAGATCCATCCATGTAAGGATAAAATATGTCGAGGATATTCTGATTTGGTCATTGAATCCATTGGGTATATACATACCTAAGGAAAATTATAAGGTTTTAGCTTCTCAAGGTTAAATGGGGCCCCATATGTGGTGGCAGAAGAAGGTGTGGAGGTTTAAATGTCCCTCAAACTCATATTTTTATGTGGTTAATTATTATTCAATAGCAAAGTGTTAACCTAGTATTTTTTTTTCGGAAAATGAATAAACACAACCCTAGGAGGTGTACCTTGCATAGACAAAGTGAAGAAACAAAATTCCATCTCATTATGTTTGGTGCATATTCAAAATAAGTATGGAAGGAAATTGAAGGTGTAACTAGTTCAAAGTTTGGAATGGGTTCTCTATTAATGTAAGACATGAAAATCAAAATGTCAATGGATTTACAACAATATTGATGATCATTGCTTGGGGCATATAGATGTCAATGAATTCTAGTATCTTTGAAGACATGTTTATAACTCCAGTCCAGGGTGATGTTCAAGGGATTGATATTATGTTCAAACAAGTAAAAAATTTCAAGCCTCTTAGACAAAATATTGTAGATAATATAGATAATTTTGACATTTGGGCATATTTTGATGGAGCCTCTCAAGGTCATCCTCTGAAAGGTGGTGCTAAAGACATAAACTATATGAAGGATTGTCACTCAATAAGGTTCAAGGTAGGAATGAGTTAACGGTTAAACAGCTATGCAAAGTTAATGGCTTTAAAATGACTCCCATTTTAAGAGTTGAACATGATGTTTCCAAATGATAAATATTTAGGAATTCTTTACTTGCCATTAAGTAGATGAATATAGAATATTTAACAAGGACTAAACATATAACATCATATTTTCTAAAAATAAAAGCATTTGTTAAGAGGTTTAGTTAGCTCACGAAGAATAGTTCATTCCATAGGAAAAATAGACATGTATTTAAATAGTCATCTTTCTTTTACTTAACTTTACCTAATTTGACTTACTAATGAATGGTTTTATTGAGTGGTTTTTAACTGGTTTTTGTTAAAATCTTGTGTATTTTTATAAGATGGTATGTTAGAGTTTATGTATAGCATAAATTTTGAAACAAAACAAAACAAGAATGAAACAAAATACAACATGAGATGATGATATCAAATATTAGTCATGCACTTTTGAAACAAGAAGACCATATTATGTAAACGGGGCCAAATATCAGTCATACATTTTTGAAACAAAAGACATGAAATAAAGGAATGAAACAAAAGACAACATGAAACAAAGGAATGAAATAAAATACAACATGAGTAAACGAGACCAAATATCAATCATACATTTTTGAAACAAAAGACAATATTTGTACTCTCTGTAATAACAAAACAAAAGACAATAGTGGGAATCTAAGGCCACGTGTTGGCTTTTCTTTTATGTGGAGAACTCGACTCGACTCGACCAAGGGATAGGAGATTACTCATATGTCCAAAACAACTAGCCCAACACACGTTGTGATGCTATAATGTAATTAATCGAAAGAAATACTCTTGTGGGTTTTTACGAAGCATGGAGATTACACGTGGTGTATATACTCTAACCATAAGGGTTAGCTCAATTGGTAAGACGTGCGTACACTCTCTCGGTTTGGGGGAGGTCACGGTTTTNTATATATTTAAATGATGGTTGATTCGAAGGTTATATTTACTTGGAAATATGTCAACATTTGTTATTTCAACAAAAACATTATGTCATATACAAAAGTTGAACTTGGGTGGGGAGGGCAACAATTGTTCCTCCCAATCACCCAATCTACATCTAATGGACATTATTTTTAAATGATGGTACACTATTTGTTAGAGGGCTACATCCACCGAGAGAAATGCCAACACCGGTTATTCCGAAGAATCAAGGTATGTCTAAAATTACATAATCCAGTCAATTATTTATAAACAAAGTCGGATTCTAAGAAGGAAGTGTCATAAAGTGAGACTTGAACTTGCATGGGGAAGATAACAACATTCCTCCCAACCATCTGATCTATACACACATGTACAATGTGTTTCCACATATAAGATTCACAAAGTTGTTTTATATGATTTCTAACAAACTGTGGATTGTGATACTATCTTACATTAACATATGTTATGCAGAACATTAATGTGTATAACATGTACTATAGTACATGGTGAAAAGTTCATTCTCAACCTTATATATAATGAAACTTTAGTCCATATTGATATACTTAATGTTGTGCAGAACATTAATGTGTATAGCATGTACATGGTGAAAAGTTCATTCTCAACCTTATATATAATGAAACTTTAGTCCATATTGATATACTTAATGTTGTGCAGAACATTAATGTGTATAGCATGTACTATAGTACATAGTGAAAAGTTCATTCTCAACCTTATATATAATGAAATTTTAGTCCATATCGATATACTTACTTTATGGATTTAATGGAATTTTAGTCCATATTAATATACTTACTTTATGGATTTCTTTTTTATCAAAAATTACAGTCCCAATATTCAATTTTTTTGGGGAATCAAAAAGCCTTCCTTTATGTGTAATATATTTTCATTCTTAAATCAAATAAGAATATCATGTTAATATGTATAAACAAGATTTAAAATAAAAGTATCATGTTAATATGTGTAAACAAGAATCAACTTCTATTTGAAGGTAGCTACCTTATTCTTACTACAATTTATACATATGTAACCACATATATGAAGTTAGCATTGGTTGTGATTTCAACGACATTGAATACCACCATAGTCACAAGAAGCAAGTTGTGAATTGAAATGTAAATTATACGATGTGCCTATGATGGTTGAGAAAGGGATCAGGAAATTAAAAAGGAGCAAGCTTTTGAAGTGAAATGTAAACTATATGATGGTTGAGATGGGATAAGTTTGTGTTTGGAAACTAAACTTGTCATATATATAATAGTCAAAGTGGTATTTTTTAGATGTATGATTTTTTTAAGCGTGTTTTGTATAATATTTTATGATATTATCTCTTAAGATTATTGTTAATTTTGAATTAGTTATTTTATATTTTGAATTAAAACATTTATGTGATATTAGAATGTGCCTATGATGATTGACAAAGGATAAGTTTGTGTTTGGAAACTAAACTCGACACATATAAAGTGGTATTTTATTTTAGATGTATGATTTTTTAAGCGTGTTTTGTTTAATATCTTATGATATTATCTCTTAAGATTATTGTTAATTTTGAATTAGTTATTTTATGTTTTGAATTAAAACATTTATGTGATATTAGAAAGTGATGTATCATGAACATTAATTATTTTAATGTGGTGTGAACGCAAATTTTTTAAACATATTTTATTTTAAGTATCCAAAATTGATTGAGAATACATTAAATAATGAAGGATCGTGATACTATTAGCGAAGAAGATAGAAAATAGTGAGGAGTCCATGTGTCAACTTAAACATGTTTGCTTCCTTAGAGAAACAAAGTTATTGACACCTCTCCTTAACTTTAGCTCATCACTGTCTACGAAACCTCTTCCCTCTTCCTTAGTGTTCTCAAGTAAATTTAAGGTGGTTCATATACCTTCCCAAGACAATTGGTGAAAAGCCTAATTTTAAAAACAAATAAATTGTTTTATTCATTATTATTTTTCCTATTATTAATTATATTCTTCCATTAGTTTTATGCTATTAATTTTGTTTATAAAATATCTTTATTACATAATGCAAATGCAGTGGATAAAACTACCAAAAGAAAGATTTGTTCACTTTTGTAATTAACCATTGCTGACAATGAAACAATTTCTCATTTATTTTTATCTTATGTATTTATATGCATAAATTATGGGATGTCGTTCAATAGGAGAAGGGTTTTTTTATTTTATTTGATTGTGTATGAACTGTAAGATGCTTTGAAAACTTGGTATAAATCTCTATTGTTCATTGATTATATCTCCCTTCCAGCTCTGCTAATTTGGAGCACCTGGTTGGCTCAGAATAAGATATTTTTTGAGGACTATTATATTCCTCCTAAGGTATTTGCATACAAGATTTTGCCAATCATGGATTCTATGCCACGGGTGAATATAAATAAGAAGATCAGAGTTATTAATGAAGAACAAGTGGATAGATCATATCGTTGGTGCTTCTTCGATGGCGTCTCTGAAGGGGAGCCAACAATGGGAAGGGCTAGGGGTATAATATATTCATCGAATATTGAAAGTAAAAAAAATTATTGCACTTGGTCAATGCTCTTACTATACTATTTGGAATAACTTTACAGAGGAACTCCTGGGAGCTGGCATCCGCCTTACTGACAGTTCTGATGAACTTATGTGGTCTCGAAGGAGTGTTTTACAAGAATCTTTAGAGTGTATATTGAACTGAAGTCGGAAGGGATGGGAATGGCTCGCACTCCTGCTCATGCTGCGTCTCCATGGCGACTCCACGACTTCCTTCTGCAATGGTAGTTGAGTCCCCTGCAGTGGTGATTGTTCTCCTTTCTTCTCCCTTTCGCAAAGGAGACTCTCAGCTCGGCCTGTTACCTCTGTTTATGATGCTGAGTAGTGATGGAGCTTTCACCTTTTTTCATGGCTACAACGTCCTCCTGTTTTTCTCCTCACCTCAGGCTCGTGGTTTTACTGGTAAGAGGGTTTCTTGGCCTCACGTCGGCTCTCTTTTGTTTTTAGCTTTTTCTGCATTAGGGTTCTGTCTGCCTTAGGGTTCCATTGCTCTTGGAGGTGGGTACCAGTTTGTAGCTCTCCTTCGAGTCCCTCCCCTTCACTGGGGCACTAGTACCAACCAAGGTTTCTAAAAAAGTGGGAAGGATTCGCTATTTTCGGCTACACTGGTGGACGTCGTTTACCCACCACCTTTGCATGGTCTGTTATCTTCTTTTTCGTGGTTTCTGGTCGGGTACAGGGTTGACCTCTGCGTTTACCTTGGTTGATTATTATTCCCAGAAATTTTGGGTTCTCCTCCATCAGGTCCTCTCAACAATCCCTCTGTTCCTGTCGGTCGGTTTCTCTACCGTCGTTAACCCAGAACCCTTTTCGGGTAATGACTCAGCTTTTGAACATTGGAACGGGGTATTGTCGATCTCAGTTTGTTGTCTTATGTTCTCTCTTCTACCTCTGCTAAGGCTCGGGATCCTCCCCCCGTTTACCCTATAAGACTTTGCTGGGAGTCTTTGTCTCTGTTTTGACCTCGGATCTTTCTTCGCCCCTGTAGGCCGCTCTCAGTTGTCGTTGACTCTGAACCCTTACTAAGCAGTGACTCAGCTTTTGGGTTCTTGTGGTTTTGGACCTTGTGAAGCTCTGTTTTTTCTTTTTTATCTCCTCCTTTCGAGGCTGTGACCCTACTCGTTACTGTTTGAAGGTTCTTATCGTTGTCGGCATTAAGTCTTGCCAGAGTCGTGACTCAGGCTCGGGTTACCACTCTGAAATGGGGTTTTGGTATAGGTGTGGTTTCTGTTGCATCGTTTTTTTCCTTTCCCCGTTTTTGTGCTTTCTGGACCCCATTGCTTCCCTAAGGACTGCTTTTTCTTGGTCCTTACCCTACGCTGCTGGGGTTTATATCGAAGGGTCCCCTATCCATGGCTGATTTGGATGTACAGACACGCTTTTGCAGAAAGCGAAGGTCAAAATGTATAAAGGCGCAGAAGGGACGCTATCGATACGTTTTAGGACATGATATCTTTATGGAGAGTGTTACGTCCCTTTGTTCCCGCGCACTGGTTGGCCGTTTGGAATACTGCTGAATGAACAAGGCTTCTTGGGTCAATTGGGCCTCGGATAACTGGAAGCCTCTTTTTGATTACATACCGACCATAAGTTTATTGTCTAATGGATGGATCGTGTTCGTTTTCCTGGACCCTGAACATTGCACTCGGGCTTTAGAAGGTGTTTGGCGTATTGGTAAAGGCTCATTGGTTCTCGGGCGCTGGCATTCCAACTTTGATCCTCTAAGAGAGAGGATATCCAAACGTCACCTATGGGTCCTTTTACCCCACCTCCCCTTTCCTCTGTGGAGCAGGCAAATCCTTGAAGGAATTGGGAACACTATTGGAAGGTTTATATCAGTGGAGGATGATTTTCACTTGGTATATGATAAGAGAGTTGCAAAAATACTTGTTGAGATGGATATCTCCCGGGGGCTTCCAGCGGAAGTGGAGGTTTTATGCAATGAACGCCTGCTGATTCAAAAGTTAGACTATTTGCATGTGCCTTTTAGATGCAACAGCTGTCGTTCTATCAGGCATCTGCGAAACACATGCCCACGAAGGCTCTCTGATGCAAATTCCTCATACTCTGATGTACTTGGAATGCTCTCACCTCCAGCCTCTCATGCGAAAGGACTTCTTTCTCTACCAGGTTCGTCTTTGGTGTCCTTATCACCCACTGAACTTATTCCTGACTCATTTATTGAGGTTGTGGATGATTTGATCCTGTCGCATAGGAAGTCTATCCCTCCTACCCTCTATTATGAGTTGTCGCCCCAGTTGCCTCTGATTCCTCCTTCTGAGATGGTCTCTCCTCCCCTTCATGATTCCTCCCCTTCCGATGCAAAGGCTACCCTTTCTCCTCGTATCCCTGTCATCTCTCACACTCCTCCCCTGACCTCACTTCCCCCGAACTCGAGTTTTGTCTTAGACTCGTCCGAGGATTTACCCCCTCTCATTCCTACTGCTCCTCCTCTGGGTCAGGCCCCTTCCCCTCACAGCCCCATCTCCTCTCCCTCCTTCATTGATCCCTCCCTTAAAAAATCCCTATCTATGTTCACAGCCTCCACTCCCTCCTCTCCCACCACTCTTCACATTAACTCCATTAGGTTTGCAAATGTGACCGTCAGGAAACCCCCTAAAGGGAAACGGGACTTAAAGGCAGACCTCTCCTCAGCTTCTCCTCCTTACATCCCTCTTTCAGTCCGCATCAAGGACGCAGCCAGAGGCTTTTCTTCCAGGGGTCTTAGAGAAACGACACCCCCTAGGGATGTTTCTTGATGTTAATTCTTTCCCTCAATGCTCGTGGTCTAGGAGGTAGGACCAAATCTCTCAGCCTCGGCGCTCTCTTCAGATCTCTCAAACCTGATTTTATCCTTCTGCAAGAAACGATGTGTAGTGACTCCCCTGCTCTTTATGCTTTTTCAAAATTACTCCCCTCCTGGGAGTTTTGTGCTGTCAGTGCCCTTGGGCTCTCTGGAGGCCTTCTCTCAGCTTGGAATCCGGCTAAGGCAAATTGTAAGGCCTTCCATACTTGTGCGGGCATTCTTATTCAGGCCTCTATTCGGGGAATGCCAGACCCTTTACACATTCTTAATGTTTACGGCCCTTATAGGGACCGTGAACTCTTTTGGGACAAAGCCCTCAGAGGTGGTTTACTCAATTTATCGCATCTTGTGATCGGTGGGGACCTTAACCTCACTCTTCGATCTTCTGAAATTTGGGGAGCCAAGGCCTCTTTGGACCCACTTTCAAACCACTTTCTCTCTCTCTTTGAGTCAGTAGGATTGGTGGATGTGGCTCCACTGATGTCTGGACCTACTTGGCGCAATGGCAGAGCTGGCAGTGAGGGTATCAGCAAGCGTTTAGACAGATTTCTTATATCCAGTGCTCTGCTCCCCTCTTTGGGGGTTTATAAGACTTGGACCAAATGCGTGGATCTCTGTGACCATTTTCCTATATTCTTCAAGTGGGAAAATCTAAAAGGACCCTTTGATTATCCCTTCAAATTCAATCATTCTTGGCTTGAGGACTCGGACTTCATTGAATGGTTCACGCGAGGGTGGTCCTCATCTTTCAAAGCTGATTCTATTGTTGACATTGAATACCTGTGTCTCACTCTGCGAAAACTTAAATTTGCTACTAAAAGGTGGACAAAGGATAAATCAGTTAGATTGGACACTGAATCCTCTAACCTGGAAATTGCCATTGAATCCATTCTTGCTGGCCCTTCTAAGGGCATTCTCTCCAATGAACAAATTGTTCGTTTGTCTCAATTGAATGCTGAAAGGATGAGGATCTTGGAACACTTCCAACTCACCTGGCAATTAAAAAGCAGAATCAAATGGGCACAGCAGGGAGATGCCAACACAAAGTACTTCCATGCTGTAGCCTCAGGGAGAAGGACTCAAAACTCGATCTGGTCTCTTGAAGGCCCAGATGGCAATCTGATTGAGGACGAGGTCTCTCTAAAGGATTTAGGTAAGGCACACTTTGATGACATTTACAAAGATGATGGTTCTGCTAGTCTTGAACACCAACTTAAAGTTATTTCACTCTTTCCAAGGCTTATCCCTGTTGAACATTCGTCTCTCCTCTCTCGGCCATTGAGTCTTTTAGAAGTTGAACACTCTCTCAAAGCCTTTAAAAAAGACTGTAGCCCTGGCCCGGACAGTTGGCCTGCAGAATTCTACTTGCATTTTTTTGATCTCTTGAGCCCTATTCTTCTTAAGACTATTGATCAAACTAGAATATCGGGCTTTGTTCCCCCTTCCTTAAACTCGACTTTCCTGGCTCTTATCCCTAAGAAGGACAAGCCTCGGACCTTTGCCGATTTTAGACCCATCTCTTTATGCAACCTCCTCTATAAACTCATTGCAAAAATTATAGCTGGGAGGCTCAAGCCCTTCCTTGATTTGGGCATCTCTCCGGAGCAATTTGGCTTCCTTAAGGATTGTCAAATTACTGAGCCTATTGGTATCGTACAAGAGGTTCTTCATTCAGTCAAGACCGAGAACCTATGTGCCTTTGTACTAAAACTTGACCTTTCGAAGGCTTTTGACCGGGTGGACTGGACATATGTCAAACTGATACTTATTCAAATCGGAGTTCCTCTCCTCATTGTGAACTGGATAATGGGATGCCTCTCTTTAGTCAATTTTTTGGTCCTGGTCAATGGAAATCCCTCGTCTTTCTTTTCAGCTTCTCGAGGTATTCGCCAGGGTTGTCCTTTATCACCCCTCCTCTTCATCCTTGTCATAGAGGGCCTTAGTCTGCTCATTCGGGATGCCAGGATCAACGGTCTTATTATAGGCATACATATCTCGCCTTCCTTGCTCTCTTACACCTCCTTTTTGTAGATGATGTGATCTTGATGGGCTCTGGTACTCTCCTTGATTGGTCAACTTTTGAAGTTATTCTTGAGACTTTTTGCAAAGCTTCAGGAATGATGATTAATGTTGATAAGTCTTGTTTTCTCTACTGCAATCTTGATGCTGCCTGTCATAATACACTTGCTGGTACTATACCCTACAGAATGATGCCTCTCTACTCGGGTTTCTCTTACCTAGGGTTCTTCTTGAAACATCTTGGGTATCGTGTCAATGATTGGCTGTGGATTCTTCAAAAATTGGAAAAGAGGATCAGCCACTGGACTTTCCAGTACCTCTCCCTTAGGGGCATACTGGTTCTTGTTCATTCTGTCTTGTCTAGCATTCTGGTATATTGGATGGTTCTTGCTCCAATCCCAGCCACTATATTACAGAAGCTCAGAAGCATTATGTTCAACTTTCTTTGGGGTTCCTCAGATAAGAACAGAAAGTACCACTTGGCAAGCTGGAGTGACCTCTCTTGGCCCAAGATTGGGGTATTAAAAACCTCCATTGGTTCAACATTTCACTTCGCCTCAAAAATATGTGGAGAACTCTTCACTCTGAAGGTCTGTGGTTCCAATTCCTTCACACAAAATATTTGAAATGCTCCTCGGTGGTTGAGTGGCTCAGAAATAAGCATTTCAGCACGCGTTGTGCCTCTATCATTTGGAGAGGGTTTGTTCAGATCCTTCCTTGGTTGGGCTCCTTTTTGGCTTGGCAGGTGGGGGATGGCAAAAATATCCTCCTTGGAATAGATCCAATTATTGGTATTCAGTCCTCACTCAGCCTCCCAGAGGATCTGAGAACATATCTGGAAGATTTGAATATCTGCTCTCTTTCACAGGCTCGGAACACTCTTCATCCTGCTAAGAGCTACTGGTTATCTGCAGAAGACTTAGATCTTGGGGGCTCTTACTATACTATTTGGAATAACTTTACAGAGGAACTCCTGGGAGCTAGCATCCGCCTTACTGACAGTTCTGATGAACTTATGTGGTCCTATAAAAATTGTGATGGTTCTCTTACAGCCAAGGCCGCTTTCGACAGCATTGTTGGCTCTCACACTCCACCAGCTGTAAACCATAATGAATCCTTTCTATGGAACGAAGCTCTTCCCTGCAAAATCTCTTGTTTCATTTGGCTCTCCCTACGGAACAGGATCCTCACTTGGGAGAATCTTCAGAAAAGAGGTGTTCAAGGTCCTGGGATCTGCGCTCTTTGCTGCTCGAACGAGGAGACAGTAGAGCATTTATTTATCAATTGCTGTGTTTGGAGAACGGTTGCTATCCATGTTTGTGATCTCCTTAATCTCAATGTTTTTTCTCCCTCTGTCTCGCTCGGTGAAATGATCAGTATTTGGACTGCAAACCTGCCAGGGAACTCGCACTTGAAATCCCTTCCTCTCCATATGATGTGGATATTCTGGAAAGACCGCAATCAGGCCATATTTGAAGTAGAAAGAAGGACTGTTTATAGTTTGATTCAGCAAGTTATTTCTACTGTCCATGCTTTTCCTTTGCGGGCTGTTACTAAGAAACAACGTAGAAGGATTCTAGGGAAGGCCCCGTGCATGATTTATCCTTGTGGTTTTATGGATGGTGCCTCAAGTAGTATGACTGTTGGTGTGGGTTACTGCATTTTTATAAATGAGTCTCATTACCTGGAGTTCTCGCTGGGGGTTGGATATGGCACTAACACCAAAGTGGAATTGCTCAGCTTATGGGCTCTTCTTCTCACTTCCCAAATGATGGGGATCCCTCTTGCCCATGTTTTTGGTGATTCCCAAGTAATCATCAATTGGGCTCGAGGATCGACTGCGCTCTCCCCACCAGAGCTCATGCATTGGTGTAGGGAGACAAAAAATCTCATGGTTAGCTTTTAGGATTTGTCTTTCTCCCACATCTACTGAGAGCACAATCGGTTGGCTGACCGTCTCTCTAAAAAAACGCTCTCTTACCAACAGGGCAAAGGCAGTTTCAAGGAATTTTTTGAGAACCACTTGGTTACTCAAGATACTTTTCAGCTTTTCTGAGATTGATAAAGGGATCGCTTTCTCTCTTATCTATGGTTTTGATTGATAGAGTGATCTCTTTTGGATTGCTGTACAGCTCTTGTTGGCGCTCGGTAGATGTGGATGTATGGACATGCCTCTCTTTTATGATGAGATAGTTTTCTGATGGGATCACACATTTTGTTGTTATGCCTTTCCCCCCGGCGATTACTCAATGGACTGATGTGTTTGATATAACCCGTATATTGGGAGAATGTAATGATGACCTTTGATTCTATATAAGAATAACAAGGCAGGCTTTTTTCTTTCTGAGAAAAAAAAAAAAAGCAATCGTCTTGAATTGTTAGCATTCAAGATCACATTGCAATTGGCATTCTCAAAGGGCATATAAAGAATACAAGTCTATGTTGACTCCAAGTTCTATTCATTTTTCCCCTAATACTTGTCAAATTTCTTAATTACTACTTACATTCTTTTTTGCTTATAAATATTCTTTTTGAGAATTTTTTGAAATTTTATTATAATATTATATAGATAAAAAGTAACTTTTATTTAATATAAAATAACCACTATCATTAAAAAAGAAATCTAATAAAAAAATTTAAAACAATGTTAAAAAAATATAATATTACTTAATAAACATATGTTAAAGAGGAAATTTAGAAATAAAGTTATATATATTCTTAGGGTTAAAAGTATTTTTACTAGCATTTGTACCAGAAGGTGCAAAGGAATGTCGAGAGGGTAAAAATATTGAATCTTTACCACAACAAATTATCTGTAATAGACTTTTCGTGTTGGCATTGTTCATTTATAGACCTCAAAACCGAAGGAAAAACCCTAAGAGAACCCCAATGTTACATGAAGGAAATTTTTACGTGGGTTGTGGGTTACGGGAATACGCAAAAAAAAAACACAAAATAAATCACTTCCCGCCACCCACATCCCGCAATTGCGGGATGTCCGGCTCGCGCACATAAAATATCTCTACATCCCACAATTTGCGGGATGCAGGTTGCGAGAAGTGATTTATTTTGTGATTTTTGTTGCCTGTTCATGCAACCTGCAACCCGTAATTTGCGGGATGAATAACTTGAGAAAATATGGATATTGAATAAAACTTCAGTATTTTTGTCATCCCGCATCTTACAATTGCGGGATGCAGATTGTGGAAAGACACAACAAAAATCACACAATAAATTACTTCCCGTGAACTACGAGATGCGGGTTACGGAAAGAGATTTATTTTGTGATTTTTGTTGTGTGTTCCCGCAACCTGCAATTTTTGGGATGTAGGTTGCAGGATGAAAAACTTGACAAATTATAACTGGAAAAAATATGGAGATTGAATAAAACTTTGGTACTTTTGTCATCCTGCGTCTCGCAATTGCGGGAACACGCAACAAAAATCACAAAATAAATCTCTTCCTGCATCCCGCGAGATGAACAACTTGACATATTATGGAGATTGAATAAAACTTCGGTACTTTTGTCATCCCGCAATTGCGGGATGTAGGTTGCGGGAACACACAACAAAAATCACACAATACTGAGAATACATGCTTCTTTTAATCTTTCACATTCAGAAATCTCATCCCATAAAGAAGGATTTTGTTTGCTTGATTATGTTGGAGAAAAAGATGATATTTCTGCTGAAGCATATAAGGAAGGTGAAGTTTTAAATTCAGAAATTTTAAATGAAATTGTGGATATTTCATTTGAAACCAGTCATGAGAGTTCCTTTCAAAGTTCTTTTGAAGATCAGTTTGACAGTATGCTAGAGGAGTTACATTTTGTACAACTTTTCTATGGCAAGCAAAGGACAGAGTATGTTGAGAGCTGTCATGTTTTCTATGATCCGGTGGCAGAATACATGGAGAGGCTGGGTAATCGTAATGACTAGTTATATCTCTACTGTAAATATAAATTTCTTTATTATAACCTTTTTCCATTAAGTCTATCATCTCTGTTTTTAATCAAACATGAAGAGAGAGTTAGTTTATGGGATCGTTTGCTTGATTGGCTTCATTGGAAATCAGAGTTTACTTGATTGAGTATTTGTACTCAGTTAAGTATGATAGGTAGGCATGAATAAGCTCGACATGGCAAGCATTTCTTTTAGCAGTTTTCAGTTTAGTTTCAGTTTCAAGTGCACTTCAGTTATAGGTTAAAAGTCTGCGGTTATAGTCAATTTCAATTTTTTAGAGTATGTCCAAGTGAATGTTTACAGATTGACAGGAATTTGTTTGCGGAATAGTCCAGTTTATGGTCCAACTCAGAGTTGGTGGAAAATTCCAGATAAAGACCAAAAAGCAGCCAATGGACCTGGCACCTGGTCTACGGGGTTCTTTACTACCTCGCTGGGAGGATAGCATCCCTAATCGAGCCAGTTGTTAGCATTATGTTTGAATTTTGGAATTATGGGCTCCTAGGGCTTGGAAATGGTTATCTTTGAATATTTGATGAAAGCGCCCTTAAAATTAACAGGTTAGCATGATCTTCATCATAGGTCATTGGATGATGAAAATTAGTTTGATCTATGGCGGTAGATCACTTTGTCTTCAGAGCGTGCAGTGGCAGAGAGGAGATAAACAACGATAAGATCGACAGTCCAGATGCAAGGTGATGAAGATCAACGATGGAAAGACATTCCACCAATCGGAGATGTGAGGAAGGATTTAATTTTGAGGTTCGCAAATTCAGTTAAAGGGGAGAAGTGTTGGAGGGTCGAGATCGATGCAAAGCCATATTTATGGCCCTAAATGATTCTGCTCGATAAACATGCACAGAGGAAGAAACTTTTCCAAATTGTGGAATGTGTTAAAAGGAGAAAGGATTGGACGGCTGAGATAAAGACGGAGATAGATCTGCGGTCGTAGTCAATTCTGCTATCTGAACTAGCACGGATAAAGTCAAGATTTTGAATCGTGAAAAGTGGCAGGGGCTACATAGATCAATGGTCACGACACGAGATCGGGGTTGATCGACAGATGTGGTAAATTCCGCGATCTGAAGGTTCCCAATCGATTGAATGAGGGAAGATTGACGAAGAGTTAACGTCTCCCAAGTCGAATGGTCCCGATGAAGGCAGTTTACTAATCAACGGTCGATGGTGATTCTCCCCAATCAAGTTGTGCAGGTGGTTAATGTTGTAATTTGATGTGAGGATGCTATGTACCAAATGCTCAGACTGCAAAGCAAAGGATCCACGTGGAGTTGAAAAGGTTTGTACCTTCTGAGCTATGAAGCTGACGATAACCCGAATGAATGTATGAAGCGCCAGCATGGACATAATTGAAATATTGCGTGAATGGACAAGGTAGGAATTCTCGAACCCTCTGAGTGTTTCTGAAAATGGAAACAAGAGGAGCCCATGTACACATGTACGATGGATACATGATGGGTTCAGATCAATGGTCTGGAATATTTTCAGCCTGGTAAAGGTCATGTCCGGGTCGAGTTTGGTACATAAAGGATATATCACGTACGATCTGACAAATAATCATATCCCTTGACGCCATTTGTGACATGCATTAGGTGAAAATTATGTCCACGACATCACCAACCCTCCCGACTCCAAAGATCTATCATGAGGCCTACGCAAGAAGCAGCGGGAGATCATGAAACTTGGATTTTTGAAGCGGAAAATATGGCCTTTACACAAACTAGAGGGATGCGGTTAGCCAAAACCGTGTTGAATACCACCGTCAGCATAAGTGAAATGGAAAAGAATGTGAAGCCCAAATGCAGTGATCCATATGGGTAGCAACACAACATCAAAGGAGGCGGCATGATTGGATTCTCAGTAGCTAATGGAAATCCCCACCCACGTGTCCACTCGTGTAACCATTATGATGACCAACTAAGGAGTATACATTAATGCTTACCAGTCATCTACGTTTCAATCTTCATCACCCTATATAAATGCCACCTTCTTGAACCGCTGAAGAACAGGAGATGAGTGAGCGTTGAGGAGAAAATTCGGAGCGTTAATTTGCATAAGGCCTTGAGTTTTCTGGAAAATTGCAATGGTTGTTTGGGTTGAGAAGCTCGTCTGTCAAGGAGTGTTGATGGTTGAAGAACATGCCTTTACGTTCCTGTATCATCCTGGGTGTTTACACCAGGAAAACACTAGCCATCGGGGGACAAATGTGAAGCACTTTGAGAGATATACAGATAGCCATACCTCCTGCTACGCGATGCCTAGGTTTTCATGTCTTGCGGGGTCCCTCCGAAACCCCCGAATGCAATCACTGCCTCCAAAGCCTCTGTACGTGGTGACCATGTTTAGCAGCGACCAGCAAGAGCGAATGCTCGTACTAGAAGGGTGGGTGTCTAAAGTCTTCATCATTGCCTTTGTGAATTCCACTTGTCAACTTTATCTGAGGTGGTGAGGAGGTCGAAGGTATGCCCCACCGTATTGCCTGTAGGAGAGCCCACCTCGGGGGAGGTGAGGAGTACAAGAATGACAAGCCACTACAGAGGCTTGTTTCTCTTGGAAGCAATGCGACCCTTCTTCAGGTCACCTCATACAACAGTGTTACACGGAGAGGAGGGAGCGGTGAAGAAGGTTGAGCATGGAAAGGATATAAAATCCTTTTTCAGCTCTGAAACCATGCAGAAAGGTGCCTTTGAGCACAGAACAAACACAAAGGGGAGGAAACACTGTTAAATTGACAGACAAACAGGTGGTCGAGCCCAGTCACAAATGATCCACCAGAAACATCCTGAGACATCCTTTTCACGACCCACAAGCTCAAAACCTGAAACATCGTGCTACCATCCAGACCGAGCACACGCATTAGCTCCATGATGTCTGTTTAAATATATGTAAATCGTGGCGAAAGTACCACGCTCTAGTTGTTAGTTTTGATTATGACTGTAAACCGTTTCAGATCCTATTCCGATGGATTAGCCTCGGGGGTCTGAGACATTATAAATTGGCTCCCCACAGAGGAGAGATGGGTTGGGTTTTCAAGGACAAAGAGGCTCTGGATTGTAATGGGGTCTGTTTAAATATATGTAAATCATGGCGAAAGTACCACGCTCTAGTTGTTAGTTTTGATTATGATTGTAAACCGTTTCAGATCCTATTCCAATGGATTAGCCTTGGGGGTCTGAGACATTATAAGTTGGCTCCCCACAAAGGAGAGATGGGTTAGGTTTTCAAGGGCGGAAAGGCTCTGCATTGTAAAGGGTTTTAGTTCTTTCAGAGAAGAATAAAATTGCAAAGGAGGAACATTAAACCTCTCATGGAAAAGATTCTTGTGCCATCTTTTTCTTCAATAAGTGATTTCTTTATGTGACTATTTATCTTGTTTTCACTTCATTTTGTATTTGCTTTCATGTTTGAGCATTAGTGTATATGGACCGGAATTCATCTCGCTTGCTCTAGGTCCATTGTTCAAGCATTTTAAACATTTTCTTCTAAAGTCTTGCATAATTCGCCTCAGTTAGGTGCTATGTTTGATGGGTTGTCTCCTTCTGTCCACTGATCAACTTGCTAATACCTCCAGATTGAAGAAACGGTATCTATCATGCCTCTATCCATACACAATTCAGACTTCCTACCTCTTGCAACCTACTTTCAGACTCGATTGTTGAATCCATCGCACAATGGTCTCCTCCATGATTGTCCCACCAAACTTTATAAAAACAAACTCGTTCTAATAAAAAATATGACCTTCTGACTGTCTTTGATTGAATATTTTGAGTATGAAAACCTTGTAAACAGTGAGAGATCCCTCTTTGACTGTATTAGGTTAGAAATACAGCCTAAAGTGGTTTTGATGTTACCTCAGGATTTACCTTTCACAGCCTGGGTACATTCAGAGTGCTAACAATATATATATCCCCTTGTATGTTTGTAGAGGAAATAAACCAAAGGGAAATCACACAGAGAGATAGAAAAGTAGATCCGCATCTTTGGACAGTAATTAATCGATTGGGAAATGATCGCAATCACGACTACCGCCTAAATTCCTCTTGCAGCGGCCTGCATTCATTGATCTGTGTTGCTCTTCGCAGTCAAGGAACAAGCTGATTTCCAAAGTCCATCCAATCCTGGGAGGAATATGCCCCCCAATATATAAATATAGAGTGTTGGTTTCTTGTCTTGTACATTTTATGTTATAGATATTTTGTTTTTTTTGTTTGGCTTTGTTTTATTACTTAAATTTGCATTAGGTATATAATTCATGTTTTTAAACTAAATTATTTTTTAAAATATTTTAAGTTTTTATTTATATTTGTTAGAAATCTTAAAAAAACTCAAAATCATAGTTATGAAAATTTCATAATTTGAATAATGGTACTCTACTGTAAAATCCAAAAAATTAAATAAACAAATTGCTCCATAATTTAATTTAAAATCACTCTTCCATCCAGTGAGCTCTTGAGTAAGGTCACAATAATTACATGGTTCGATTCTTACATGAAAGAAAGGTTGCAGAGGTGTTAAAGCACTTCCCTATCGCACCTTGTGATTGAATGTTTTGAAGCTTCACATGGAACCCATAGGTGCTTGTTGGAGTAAGAAAATATCCCCCATTTTAATCTTAGTTCTCCATAATTTCTGCATCATAAATTAATTTCAGTTAGCGAAAAATTTAAAATCGAAGTATCGATTATTGATTCAAATATAACATATCTCCTAATTCAAATTTAACACCCACCTTCTTTTTGAATTAACACCCACCTTCTTGACCTGATCCACCATTCCACTAAAGCAGCAATTCCAAAAAGCTCTGCCCGAAATGAAATCCATTACTTGGAGACTGAACATACCTCAATCCTAATGCCCACAAGGGAAAAATGATAATTGGATAAAAGAAAACAAGAAAATATATATATCGTTGTGGATCCTGGTCTTAAGCACCTTGATAGACACCTTTCACAGCCAAGGTTTAAGTCACAAGCGAGTTAGTTTGGCCATAGGTATTCATACTTTTAGTCTACTACCCGATTCAAACCTGAATGTTTTGTACAAATTTTGAGGGTTTGCTCATCCTAAAGCATTATTTATAGGGATCGCTAATTCTTGTTACGGATGAATATAGTTTTGTGGGATCTAATTTGAACCCAAACAAAAAGTGCATGAGCAAGGATGCCCATATGAAATGAAATAAAACCAAAAAATTGCTCACAATTTATCCAGATCTGTACCCAAATCCTCCAAATTGCCAAAACAACCGAATTATTGCAAACAAAGTTACAAATTAAACATAATTCTCGACTTTCACTTTCCGTAGCGCGGAACACGGAAATCGAAAGTTACAAGTTAGTAATAAAACTTTCTGTATTTTCGACTTTCGCTTTCCGTAGTGCAGAATGCGGAAATCAGAAAGGTATTTGTCTCAATTTTTTTTATCTTATTTCCCGATTTCCGCTTTCCGCAATGCGGAATGCAGATATATGAACTTTGATTTTTTTTCGCAATGTTTATTTTCATCCGCTTTCCATTTTCCGCAGTGCAGAAAATGGGATGCAGAACTTCGGTCTGTTTTTGGGTCCGCTCCTCGACCTAGTTTTTCGAAACTACTTATTTTAGTTTTCTCTTTTCATCTTTAGAAAACCCATGCTTCAAGATTTCAAATGTCCAGCCGAAGTTGTTTTCCGGATTTCTCCAGGTTCCTCTAATAACTATGTTGTTATGAAAAGAAAACAAAAACTGTCTTTCGTACCCAAATGGCTTTATGTTGCTTAGAGTATTACAGAGCATTTACAGATATTTTGGCCTCTAAATCGTTACGATTTGCAGCAAGAAGAAAAAGAACCTGAGAAAAAATGCAGGCTATTGCAGGAAGCAAAATTTTCTCACCTCTGAAGAGGAGCGCAACAAGGTTCAGGGATGGAGAACGTTTTGCAATGGATCAACAAAATATACCTGCTTTAAAGTTTCCATGAATAGGGAAAAGTTAAAAAATAAATAAAAAATGCCATTCCGATTAACTAAGATATATATATCACTTTTGGTATTTAAGAGATTTAAATTAAAGTCGTACTTAGAAAATATATGCTTTAAAAAATAAAAAGGCAAAGAGATTTACATTAAATGCACATGTTCATAGGAATAATGTTCGCCGGGTTCAGGTTCGATAATCTCAGTCTTTGCCAAATCAATGGCACCAAATTCTCCATTCAAATTTCAATTCCATTGTACGCAGCATGGAACATATATTATATCCACAGCTTCAAACGTCGTCCACCCGTCGCTGGCGCTTCTTCCAGCCTGTCCAAGCAAAAGGAAATCCCTCTCATGCTAGCCGGTGCAAATTGTTAGCCGATGTGAAGGTTAACAATGAGCAGAGGCAAGCATTTGTATTTCCTCGGCGACGCGCTCCTCCTCTGAGTCTGCGTTTTCAGCTGCTTAGGGTTCTCGCTTCCTGGCCGCCCCCATGGCTGCGCCTGGGGGAGGGCTCTCTCCTTCCTCGCCTCTCTCAGGCGAGGAAGCCTTCAGGCGCCTTCTATCTGCTCCTGGGCTCAAACCTGCAGCGCCCTCCATCCCTAAATTTATAAAGAAACTGGATGTTGTTCCAGAAATTGATCTCCCGATTGATCAGCCTATCAAGATCGCCCTTGCCCTTGCTGAACGGGGCCTGGTAGGGCAGTTCATGGGGCTCTGGCCCTCTACGAAAACCACTGATGATTGGATACAAAGGAACTGGCGGCCTCAGCTTAAGAACAGTGTTACCTGCTACCCGGTTGGACAAGGATTCTTCATCTTTGAATTCATTTCCAAAGAAGATCGAGATCTCGTCTTCAGAAATGGGCCGTACTTCATGGGGTCCCAAGGGCTGTACCTCAACAAATGGACCCCGGACTTCAACGCTGAAGTAGATGTCCCAAAGGAAGTGCCAGTGTGGGTAAGACTTCCAAACCTCCCAGTACATTGCTGGAAGTGGGGAACGCCCTTGGGAAATACATAGACACTGCTGAGAACAAAGGACAGTACTCTTGCGCCAGGATTTGTGTGGAGGTTGATCTGGAAGCTGGGCTACCTGAAGAAGTAAAGCTGAAAGTCGGAGACTGGCATCATTACCAAAAGCTGGATTACGAGCAGCTCCCGTTCAAGTGCCGGCATTGTCACGAGCATGGCCACTTCCAGAGAAACTGCCCCCAAATCCAAGCCAATGATGAAGAAGAGGGATGGCAAAAAGTAAAAAAAGGCAAACTCAGCAACCAAAATCATGAAAAAAAGTCAGGAAGTAGCATGCAGAATCTTCCCTCAAGCTCTTCCTTTTAGGAAGCTATCAAATCAACTCCTATTGTCATTCAGGAAGAAGACCCAGGAAAAAGCAACAAACCTGCAGAAAATTAGGTCAGCGATCCACATAAAGGAAAAGAGGCCGCGCCCCATATTGAAGAACCTTTGGAAATGGGGGAAATCCCTCACCCAAGGGAAGCCTCCCCCGCTGATCCAACCAGTCCTCTCAAAAACTCCATCGAAGAACCTCTTCAGCTAGAAACAAATAGGGATGAAGAGTCAGATGAAGGGGACTCCTCATGCAGTCTACCATCGGTCCCCTTCAAAAATCCAAGAGGTCGAAAGTCAAAAAAGAAGCAAAGAGAAGAAGCCTCCTACTTAGAGATCCTTGAAGGGTCACAAAAAACGCTGAAAGGGCTCATGAACACCAGATCAAAGAAAGGAACTGGCCCGGCCTCCAAAGGGGCCACCCCCCCCCACCGTTAGTAATGCACTACATCTCCTGGAATTGCAGAGGTCTAGGGTCTTCATCCAAAGAAGAAGCTATGAAAGATCTGGTTCGAATTCACAACCCTGAAATTCTGCTTGTCCAGGAAACAAAAATGGAGGAAGCTGCTGCCCTCCAAGTTGGGGAAAAATTCTGGAAAAAAGGCACTGGAATTGCTATCAACTCTAGAGGAGCCTCTGGAGGCATAGCAACCTTCTGGGACTCCAATCTCTACACTCTTGAAACTGAGGTCCATGATCTCCACTGGATCTTTACCAAACTCCTCCACAAACCATCGGGGCATCTGGTAAGTATTTTCAATCTCTATGTTCCTGTTCTGCATTCGGAAAAAAAAGATTGTTGGAAAAATCTAGAATCTTTCCTCAATCAACAGCATCTTGATAATATTATTGTAGCTGGCGACCTGAATGTTACATTGGCTGCAAGTGAGAAAAAAGGTGGATCGCTGGTCAGGGATCCCTCACAAGAATGGGTGGAGGATATCATCCTCGGATGGGATCTCCTTGACATCAAACCAGCTAGAGGGAAGTTCACTTGGTCGAATAAGAGAGCGGGTCCGGGTCATGTGGCTGCCCGGCTTGACAGGTTTCTTGTCCACTCCTCCTTTCTCACCCTTGGTCTTTTGGCCTCATCCAAAATCCTTCCTCACTGTACCTCGGATCATAACCCCATCCTGTTTGATCTGTCTCTAGCCCCAAATCTCGGCCCAATCCCATTCCGCTTTAGCCCTCTTTGGATTCAGCAAGAGGGTTTCCTTCAAGTTGTCTCTGATTCCTGGAACGCTCCTATTAAAGGATCCCCCTCCTTCATTTGGGAGTCCAAGCTAAAAAGACTCAAATCAGATCTGAAAAAGTGGTCAAAACGGCTCACCACACCCTCTTCGAAAAGAAAAGCTACCCAAGCTGATTTGGAAAATCATCAAAGCCTTATGGAAATTTCAGATATAACCGAAAGCTTGCTTAGAAAGGAAGAGGAGCTCCAGAAAGCCTTCTTCTCAGCATGTAGATTGGAGGAGGAATACTGGAGACAGAAATCCCGAAATATGTGGCTCCTGAGTGGAGATAAAAATACCAAGTATTTCCACAAACAGGCTGAGGCTTGAAAAAATCACAATGCAGTCTCTGAAATCAACTATAATGGACTCCTGATCAAATATTTTGAGGGTATCAAGCAAGCTACCCATAATTCCTTCAAAGAGTTATACACAGCCCCCATCGAGGAACCGTTAGACACCAACACCCATCCCTTTGACCTTATCCCCTCCCTCATCAATCAGGAAGACAACAACCTTCTCACAGCTCCAGTTTCTATGAATGAACTTAAAGAAACCCTTTCGCTTATGAAACCGGACAGTGCTCCTGGCCCGGACGGCTTCTCCACTAGATTTTTCTCCAGCTGCTGGCCGATAATAAAGTATGACCTTCTTAAAATGGTGCGGCACTCTCAATTAACTAACAGGCTGGGAGGAAGCACCAATTCATCCTTCCTAGCTCTGATCCCGAAGGATAAAGGTGCCAACAACTTCAACCGCTTCAGACCGATCTCCTTGTGCAACACAGGGTATAAGATCATCACCAAGATCATCGCCTCCAGAATTAAAAGTATACTGCCCAAAATTATCCCTGATAATCAGGGTGGATTCATCAAGGGAAGGAAAATCCTGGACAACATCATCCTCGTTCAGGAAGCAATTCATTCCAGCTGCCAGAGAAAAGAAAAAGGTATGATCGTCAAACTAGACTTAGCAAATGCCTTTGACCGTGTCAAGCATGATTTTCTGTTTGCTGTTATGGCCAAATTTGGGTTCTCCTCCTCCATTATAAACTGGATAAAAGGATGTGTAGATTCTCCTTGGATTAGCCCTCTGGTAAATGGACGCCCCTCGGGCTTCTTCAAAGCATCCAGAGGACTCAGGCAAGGATGCCCGTTATCCCCTCTTCTTTATTCCATTCAGGCCTCTGTTCTCAGCCTTCAACTTAACCTCTGCCAGGACTCCCAAACGCTACCTAGTCTCCGAATAGTGCAAGGTGTACGGAGCATAAACCATGCTCAATTTGCTGATGACACTCTGTTATTAGGAGGGGCGAGCTCTCACTCCGCTGAATACTTTAAGAATGAATTGGAAACCTACAAAACGGTGTCTGGAAGTCAAATTAATCACCATAAAAGCAAGATATACAGCTGGAACTGTTCAGCTATAGAGCTCCGAGGTATAACCAGAATTCTTGAGATGGAGGGAACAACGAGCTGGGAGACCTTCCCCTACCTGGGTATTCCCATCTGCAAACACAAGCTCAAGTCAGCCTTTTGGGATAGAATCATAGATAAAATTAAAATTAAAATTCAATCTTGGGGCTCTAATTGGCTAAATATTGCAGGTAAAACCGTTCTTTTAAAAGCTGTCCTAAATAGTATGCCCATATACCATTCCTCCATCATGCTAGCTCCAGCGCTGGTCATTCATAAAATGGAAAGTATGCTTCGAAAATTCCTGTGGGAAGGAGGCAAGGGGAATGAGAAGAAATTCCACTTGATCAGCTGGAAAAAGATACAAAGGCCTCGCCCTGAACGAGGGCTGCAAGTCAGAAGTCTCTCCTCTCAAAATCTAGCCCTTGGTGCCAAACTTCTCTGGCAGATTGTCTCTGGAAAAGATAGTTGGAGCAAAAGAGCTTTAAGGAAGAAATACTTCCCCGGTCCAAGGAAAAGATGCTTGGATAGGCCTCCACCCAGAAGAAATGGCTCTCCGATTTACAAGATGTGCCTTAAAGCCCTGGATCCTTTCCGAAGTAACCTTTACTGGATCCCGGGGGATGGCAAAACCATAAGAGTTTGGGATGACTCTATCATGGGAGATACCCCTCTTGGGTCCTGTAGGGAAGTGGATCAAATCAGAAATTGGCTGTTAAACAAAGGTATCAACTTGCTTTCGGATCTGTCCCAGTGGGAAAACAATAGATGGACCGGCTGGAATATAGGAAACCCCCCTCCGGAACTCGCTGCTGAGCTGGATGTGCTCTTAGTCCTTCTCCAAGGAAAATCTCCTGTC
>LPNX010370479.1:137479-169362 GCA_001517045.1 Pseudotsuga menziesii | reverse complement strand
CAAAGCCACTTGTTGGAAAATTTGGACGGAAAGGAATAGTCGAATCTTCAGGGGGAAGGAAAGTCCCCCTTCCAGAGTAGCAGCCCAAGCAAGAGCTATAGTTTCTTGGAAACTCTGGAACAAAACTCCTCCCTGGCTAACAATGCACCTCTCAAGGTCGAAGAATCTCATTGGCTGGCTCAGTTTGTTCACAATCACCACATCAGAACCCTCCCAAAAGCTCCCTTAGCTAGTTGGGAAATCAGGCTTGATGAGAAGGATTTTAACAGTTGGAAACTTGCTATGAACACTCCCTCTCTTTTCTTTGACGGCGCAGCAAAAGGGAACCCGGGTCTTTCCGAATGTGGTGGAGTTATTACTGACGCAAAGGATACCCTGATCAGCTGCTACGCCTGGGGCCTAGGTAATGGGACAAATAACAAGGCTGAGTTCTGCGGGCTCTATCAAGGACTGAGGATTGCAAAGGCTAAAGGCATTACCAAGCTTCTGGTTTTCGGGGACTCTCGGCTACTAATCCAAGCCATCTCCATTCAAAAGCGACCCTCCAATATGCATTTAGCTCAAATATTAAAAAGAATCAAGACCCTTTGTGAAGATTTCCACTCAATCAGATTCTTCCATATCCTCAGAAATCTGAACGCTAAAGCAGATAAAGCAGCGAATGAGGGAGTTGGGTTATGCAGAGGAATCCTGCACATGGATTGCAAGGAAATAAGATGGGACGTCCCCTAGCAGGGTCAAGCGTCCTCATTCGACGGGCTGCACGTTTTGTCTCTTGATTCCCAGTCCTTTGTCTGGAGTTGCTGATGAAATATATGTCCCACGATCTTGCTATCATGCTGTCTGCGACTGCAAGGCCCTTTGTGCTCCTTTTATCCCCTCCTTCCTATCCTTTGAACCGCTCTGTCTCTGATCCCTCTATTGTTCCCGCGCTGAAGGTTACTCAGGTATTCTGTGAGCTTCTGCATTTCCCCTTTGGTCCTCTATGGCGTCGGGTAGCTCTTCCTCCTCTGGCCTGCCGGTGGAATCGCGTCTTCAGGAAGTCGAATCAGCTCTTGGGAGAATCCGAGGTCAAATGTCTGGATTAGAGAAATCCATGGACGACTCAACCAAGGCAGCGAACAAAGCATGGGATTTGCTGAATGCTGATCTTCGAAAGCTAAGAGAAGAACAAGCTGGAGCTGCTGGTAAAATGAAAAACTTCAAAGCTGAGGTCCGAACTGGATTTAAGGACGAAGCAAATGTCCATGGAGATTTTGGGAAGCGTCTCGCAGCTCTGGAAGATGCTGTTTCAAAGCTGGACTTGAAATGAAGTTCTGGAATTTAATTCCCCCCCTTCTCTCTGCTATAATGTGTACTCCTCTGCTGCTTATCTATAATAAGACCGATCTACTGGTCATAGACTAGACCTGGATGTCTGAAGCTCTGCTTAGCTATGTTAAAGCACCCGGCAGCTGTTTTGCCGGCCTTATAATCTACCTCTCTGTTTTTGTTTAAAAAAAAACAATGAGCAGAGGCACTCCAAGTATATAAAGTAAATACATATTCATAACTAATAACATCAACAGAAAATACATATTCATAAGTATTGGATTCCTAATCCCTATGTATCAGTATTTATCTTTGCACATAAGGGATACATTTATATATATTCATTTAAACATTTTAAATAATTTATAGTGTTCATCAATGGCTGTCTACAATACAAAGAGTTAATACAAATTTTGGAACCAGTATCATTATATGTCTTTATAGAAGTGGATTCAAATTTCAGATAAAAACATACACTATTGATTTCCCTGATGGAAAAGACCAATTCATAATGCTCAAGTAAATAATTCAAATTTGGAATTTGGAAATTTTGTGGGAAATTTGAAATTCTTAAATAAATACTCTGTAAAAACAAATTTAATCGGAAATTTTAACCAGAGGCATGCAAACAACCGAATTATTGCAAACAAAGTTACAAATTAAACATGATTCCCGACTTCCGCTTTTCGCAGTGCGGAACAAGGAAATCGAAAGTTACAAGTTAGTAATAAAACTTTCTATATTTATGACTTCCTCTTTCTGCAATAAGGAATGCGTAAATTGGAAAAGTATTTGTCTCATATATATATTTTTTATCTTATTTCCCGATTTCCGCTTTCCGCAATGCGGAATGCGGAAATCTGAACTTTGATTTTTTTTTTCACAATGTTTGTTTTCATCTACCTTCCATTTTCCGCAGTGCGGAAAGTGGGATGCGGAACTTTGATCTGTTTTTGGGTCAGCTCCTTGACCTAGTTTTTTGGAACTACTAATTTTAGTTTGCTCTTTTCATCTTTAGAAAATCCATGCTTCAAGATTTTAAATGTCCGACCAGACTTATTTTCTGGATTTGTCCAGGTTCCTCTAATAACCGTGTTGTTATGAAAAGAAAACAAAAACCATATTTCATACCCAAATGGCTTTATGTTGCTTAGAATATTACAGAGCATTTACAAAGATTTTGGCCTCTAAATCGGTACGATTTGCAGCAAGAAGAAAAAGAACCCGAGAAAAAATGCAGGCTATTGCAAGAAGCAAAATTTTCTCACCTCTGAAGACAAGCGCAACCGGGTTCAGGGATGGAGAACGTTTTGCAATGGATCAACAAATTATCCCTTCTTTGAAGTTTCCATGAATAGGGAAAAGTTAAGAAAAAAATGTTATTCTGGTTAACTAAGATATATATATCACTTTTGGTTTTTAAGAGATTTAAATTAAAGTCATACTTGCAAACAAAGTTATGAATTAAACATGATTCTCGACTTCCTCTTTCCACAGTGCGGAACACGAAAATTGGAAGTTACAAGTTAGTAATCAAACTTTATGTATTTCCGATTTCCACTTTCCGTAGTGCGGAATGCGGAAATCGGAAAAGTATTTGTCTCATAATTTTTTTTATCTTATTTCCCGATTTCCGCTTTCCACAATGCGGAATGCGGAATGCGGAATGCGGAATGCGGAAATCTGAACTTTGATTTTTTTTCGCAATGTTTGTTTCATCTGCTTTCCGTTTTCCGCAGTGCGGAAAGTGGGATGTGGAACTTCGATTTGTTTTTGGGTCGACTCCTCGACCTAGTTTTTCGGAACTACTAATTTTAGTTTGCTCTTTTCATCTTTAGAAAACCCATGCTTCAAGATTTTAAATGTCCGGCCGGAGTTATTTTCTAGATTTGTCCAGGTTCCTCTAATAACCATGTTGTTATGAAAAGAAAACAAAAACCGTCTTTCACACCCAAATGGCTTTATGTTGCTTAGAATATTAGAGAGCATTTACAGAGATTTAGAGAGCATTAACAAGAAGAAAAAGAACTAGAGAAAAAATGCAGGATATTGCAGGAAGCAAAATTTTCTCACCTCTGAAGACGAGCGCAAGCAGGTTCAGGGATGGAGAATGTTTTGCAATGGATCAACAAATTATCCCTGCTTTGAAGTTTCCATGAATAGGGAAAAGTTTAAAAAAATGTCATTCCGGTTAACTAAGATATATATATCGCTTTTGGTTTTTAAGAGATTTAAATTAAAGTCGTACTTAGAAAATATATGCTTTAAAAAATAGAAAGGCAAAGAGATTTACATTAAACGCATATGTTCACGAGAATAATGTTTGCCAGGTTCAAGTTCAATAATCTCAGTCTTTGCCAAATCAATGGCACCAAATTCTCCATTCAAATTTCAATTCCATCATACGCAGGATGGAACATATATTATATCCAGAGCTTCAAACTCTAATGCCATCCACCTGTCGCTAGCGCTTATGCTAGCCGGTCCAAGCAAAAGGAAATCCCTCTTATCCCAGCCGATGCAAATTGTTAGCCGATGTGAAGGTTAACAATGAGGAGAGGCACTCCAAGTATATATATATATATATATATATATATATATATAACTAATAATATCAACAGAAAATACATATTCATAACTATTGGATTCCTAATCCTTGTGTATCAGTATTTATCTTTGTACATAAGGGATACATTTATATATATTCATTTAAGCTTTTTAAATAATTTATATTGTTCATCAATGGATGTCTACAATACAGAGAGTTAATACAAATTTTGGAACGAGTATCATTATATGTCTTTATAGAAGTGGATTCAAATTTCAGATAAAAACATACACTTTTGATTTTCCTGATGGAAAAGACCAATTCATAATGCTCAAGTAAATAATTCAAATTTGGAATTTGGAAATTTTGTGGGAAATTTGGAATTCTTAAATAAATACTCTGTAAAAAAAAAATTAACTGGAAATTTTAACTAGGGGCGTGTAAAGTGATAGAGGTTCTATGTAAAAGAAATTTTAACCGAAAATTTTAACCATGGGCATGCTTCCTGTAATAGACTGCATTGTCTCTCCAGTTCTTTTTCTTCTTCCTACAATTCCTACCAATTTAGAGGCTAAAATCCGAAGAAGTTAAGCGGAAAGAATACGAACAGACAGAATAAAGCCCGAGTGTTTTCATAACATAGTTCAATTGGACACGCCATGGTACAGAATAAAGCCTGAGCGTTTTAACTCCATGCCGCATTCTTCCGTATTTTTCGGATCATGGGATATACTAACCAGAAAGTTTAACCATGGAAATTTTAACTCGCCAATCAACATGCGACACATGTCAGAATGTTAATGGCCAGGGAGACGAGGAATATTTTGAGGGAAAAGGTCTTCGACGTAATTAATGAGACACTATTTTGATATGATGCGTTGGTTTATTTCAAACATGATGTGTTTGAATTGGGACCTCTTGTGACTAGGTTTTCTCGGCATACATGCATAGACAGTGGGGTATTCAGCCCTGGCATCGAACCCTACCTGTATTTTTTAAGGCGATTCCGCTGATTTAAGAAAAATTGTCAAAATCGAGAAGATTCAATATATATATATATATATATATATATATCAATTAATAATAAACGATAAGCGAGAAGACCCATACAATTACAATAAAAAAATAAAAAAAATATATATATATATCAATTAATAATAAACGATAAGCAAGAAGACCCATACAATTACAATAAAAAAATAAAAAAATATCAAGATGTAATATATCAATTAACAATAAACGATAAGCTAGAAAACCCGTACAATTACAATAAAAAAAATAGAAACCCAAATGTATCAACACATACCTTTATATAGCAACCATTATATCGCAAAAGTAGAGAAAATGTAAATGTTTTGGCTATCAAAGTAGATTAGGCCACCATAAGCTTGGCAACGCTTTTGGCAGACTTATTTATAGAACCTTGTGAAAATTAAGAAAAGCAGACTGATTTATAGAGCTTGTGAAAATTATGGAACAACGTCACAGATGCTTGAATACTTGCAAACCACTGGCAATCATCATCGTTCAACAAAGGGATGAGCAAAGCACATGACATGTAATTTTAATGAAGTGAAAACTCTAGATAGAACAAACCATTCTCTAATAGTTTTTATATTGTCCAATCCTTATAAGTCCAAGTGACTGGCGAGTAGAATCCCCCTGATTAGCTCTTGCAAATTCTGAAAAGGTGAAAGAGTTCCAAAAGCTCAGTTAAGGGCTACCTTATCACAATGATACTAGTCTACAACTACATCACTCGTTGCTTCCATCTGCAATTTTTCCTGGATTGTAAAAACCATCATATTAATTTCAGTGATTTAAGAATCATTCTCTTTAGATCACAAAAATCATCCTGGTTACTACTACAATTTTTTTATTTTACCCATCACCCAAAATACAGTCATGTATTATAATTTTCATTTGTTCTGACTTGTCTTCATTAAGCATATTAGTGCACCTGGTATTGTTACAACTAAGGTTTGGAATAAAACTAGGTTTTACCACAAGAAAATCTGATAAGCATAAGTTGTTGTCCCAAACATGAACCCGGGTGGAAAATTGCTCTTGCTTAATCCCCTATGTTCGTTCACTTCATAATACGTCTCGTCCATAATCAAATTCAACTTTAATGCATTCAGAATTACAATCCGCTATTGCTATCCCCTGAATATTCTGAACGGACAACAACTAAAGGTTCTGCTTTGGCAGGATGATAATATGACATTAAAGCTGGATTTTATGCAATACCCAGAAATCTTGATGCAATCTGTCACTGGAAACCTGCAAACGTTAAGCTTGGTAACCTTAATTGTCATCATTGCCAGCCTGTGATCTGAACCATGGTTGACAGATTTAATTTTCAGGAATTGCCCATCATGGAAACTTGGAATATTAATTGTCATCCCTTCCCGTGCTATTTGAATCATGGATGGCATATTTATGATAAAGAAGGTACTGTTTACAAGGAGCCAAAAGCAGAAAAGGTTGGGGATAATTACACAATTGTTGATATCATCCTCGTCGTCGGGTCTTAGGGCACTGGAACCGAGAGCAATGTCATCTCCCCACACCAATAGTAATCTAAAAAAATAGACAATAAATAATAATAATAATTAAATGTTTTAAATATTACCAAACCTTAGTCTAAAATCCATTACATTTAGTAAAAACTATTACAAACTTTAGAAGATTGAATAAATTTGCCCATATCTAAATGAATTAATATTCATGACCGATTCATATATATCATCTTCCGTGACATAATAATGTTTTGGATTTCAATACCAACTATTACATTACAGATAAATACTTAAAAAAAGGTAAGTATCTCATGTTCACCATGTTAACCATTTTATTTGAAACATTACCAAAAATCATTGTTATGTTATTTATTTAATATAAATGGGATTGCAATTAACACTCACCATGGGACATAATAGTCATAATGTTGGAATTTGTTTTGGTATTTTATCTCATAATTATTTAAACTGAACTAAGACATATTTTATAGGATGTTATATAAATAATAATGATAAATTATGATTGGTAAAAATAGAATGTTATTATTTTAAAACAAATATGTATTTTTAATAAACTAAAACGTTGATAAAGTCGTTTTAATAATTGAATTTTGTTTTACACAAAAAAAAAACAACTTTATATATATGAAAAGTTGTGTCATACATACAAAATTTCCATTTGTTCATAATGTTCAGGTCTCCACATATGTCCATAATTCTAAAACCTATCGAAACTACTATCACAAATACATAACTTTACGCGAAAAACATAATTCCAGCTTTGTATATACAGAGTCAAGATATTGGTACGAAACTACACAATACTTAGACAACCATGCTCAATTCTGGATCCCTCCTGAACCAGTTCCCAGTCAATGGATTCCATTCCATCCCCCATAGCTTGCTTGGATAATAGATCTGCCTTAGTGTTCATCTCACGGAAAATATGACTAAAATAAATATGATGAAAACATTTAATGAGATCTTTTACCCATGTGATCCAGTGATGAAGCTCAATACCGTGTAAAGTGTGAATATCCTTTGCCCAATCCACTATCACTTTCGAGTCCCCGGATATCATGATGGATAATATATCCTTCTCCCGAGCAAAAAATAACAGGCCCCAGAGCGTTAAGAGCCCTGCCTTAGTATTCGATCCAATGCCAATGCCCAACTTCAACCCGTAAGAGAGATTGTGGCTCAATCAAATCACCATACTTGCCCTACAAATACCACCCTGTTCTGCGTTGTCAAAAAACCAACAATGCATTGTTGATCAACCATTGGAAATATCAAACTCTTACCAGACTCCTTTTAAGATATAGATCCATATGAATGAATCCAGCCAATAGCTTTTATTCCAGCCAAATATGGATCCGTCTTACCATTCTAGAAGATAACAAGATTTCAAACCCTCCACACTGTCCAAAAAAAATGGCCAACATAACGTTCGTTGATAGGGAGGACTCCTTTAAGATGCAACTAATATTATCAATCAAACAAGATTTAAATTAAATTGAATAATCATACATGTATAAAAGGCATATAAAGACATCCATCTTTTAATATAGTAGTGATTCTTTTATTTATTTAATAGAGTAGTAAAGCGTCAATAAAGTCGTCTTAACCATTGAATTAAATTGAGTAATCCATAGCATCAGTTTGTGAGGAAGAAAGGGAAAGCCACAAAGAAGACGTCGCCTCAGCCTATCAAACAACCAGCACCAGACTCATGCAATTCCACGAACAACGACTCCATAGGCGGCTGCAAGGAACTAGAACAGAAGCAGGAGAATGACAAGAAGCAGGAACTTCAGTGGGGAACATAATATAGCTACCCAATCACCGAGGTTCCGTACGAGCCACTTTGATGCCAGGTGTTTCAATTTTCCAGATGTCTTGAATCCACAGTTTTCAAGTTTTTTTGCTTTCCCGTCTATGACACCTGTCTAGCCTAGCTAGTCTGACTTTTACTCACTTTATTCAGTAATTTTTGGATTGTTAAGATCTGTTTTCCCCTTAATGGGGAGGATCATTTTTTTGTACTCTTGAACCGCCTCTATTGGCTCGGTTTTGTGTTCTCGTAACACACAGACTTGTATCATTATCTGTATACTTGTCTTTACTTAATAGATTAGACCTGAACTTAAAAAAAAATTGAGTAATTGTGCATGTATAAAAAGCCTATAAAGACATCCATCTTTTAATATAGTAGTGTTTCTTTTATTTATTTAATAAAGTAGTAAAACGTTAACAAAGTCGTCTTAACGATTAAATTAAATTGAGTAATCATGCATGTGAATTAAATTGAGTAATATAGTAGTGATTCTTTTATTTATTTAATAAAATAGTAAAACGTTAACAAAGTCGTCTTATCAATTAAATTAAATTGAGTAATCATGCATGTATAAAAAGCATATAAAGACATCCATCTTTTAATATAATAATGATTCTTTTATTTTTTATTTAGAAGAGTAGTGATTGATATTGAGTTAACCTACAACAATTATAAATAAAAGCCTACAAATATCAAAGCAGAGGGTGTTTTATCGTCGAAGTTCAGAGGAAAAATCCAAATCTATAATTCTTAAATACCACCTTATTAATAAAAAATTATTAATAATATTTTGGTGGAAGAGAATAATATGGAATGTGCTTTTTGTTGTTATTTTTTTAACAAATGGTATTAATTGTGTTATTACTTAAGGGTTTGTCTTAAGGAAACACATGTAATTATAACAAAACATTCGCAAACGTAATTTAATATTATTTTTATAATACGATATTTTCTTTAAAATTATTAAAAAAAATCCAGAAAGCAAGGCATCAACATCATTCACAAGTTATAAAAATCCAAATTTATCAACATCATTCACATTTTATGAAAGCATGATTTTTAAAATTATTAAAAAATTCCAGAAAACAAGGCATCAACATCATTCACAAGTTATAAAAATCCAAATTTATCAACATCATTCACATTTTATGAAAGCATGATTGTAAAGTTGTGAGGTTTAGAGACTATGAACTTGGGCCTCTTTCTTCCTTAGATGTTTATATTTGGTATTGGTAGAAAATCAAAATAAGGATTTATTAGTAAAGTAGTGGACCTTTTGCCACGACATACTATTATAAAACTTCAAGGAAATTAACAAATGGTCAAATATTTTTTATAAAACTTCAAGGAAATTAACAAATGGTCAAATGTTTTGATTGCAAAAGCATTGACCATCATTAAAGTATTCCAAACTTATAGGTATATCAACTGAGAAGGTGTGAACATAGAAGATGCCAAGGACCTCTAAGCCTTGGTCAAAACAACCTTTGATGAAAAGCCAAAATGTGTGGAACTTTATGGAATGTATTCATGGGAGAGGCTTAAAAGGGAGCCACTTGAATCCATGAAGAGTTTTAGGTGTAAAGTTTGAAAGGATGACTAGAGAAGTTAGGTGGAACACCAAATCCAAGAGTCTCCTACTCTTCTTGGGTGTTATTGGCTCATGTGAAAAGCACATAAAATACTCTTGGGGTGGAATATGCTTACTAGTATAATCAATGGCATGTGCATGATGAAGTCCTCAAGTTCATATTTGTATTTGTTAGTTGGGCATAGGCTTTAAAGTCAAAATAAAGCAATAAACACTAACCTTGGATTGTGTCACTAAGTTGGTAAGGCCACTACTTTGAAGGGATTTATGTGGAAAAGAAAGTGAAATTAGGTCATTGTTTGGAAATGCATTACTAAGTATGTAAAGACTTTCAGGTTGAAAGTTATAATAATAATATAATTTAATGCTGTAATGCAATAAAATGCTATCTTGATATGTTTGTGTGATAAGGGACTTTTTTATATAATGATTTGACTAGCATATAATGCAATGCTTGTATTTAAATATGCAAACTTGAATTATGAATGCTTGTATTCAAATATGCAAACTTGAATTATGAGGATTTTTTCAAATTGTGTTTTTTTTATAAATTTGTTTTTATTTAATATATATAAATTTATGAACTTTGACATCATATTTACATGTTACATTACCTATTTTAACACATGGAGAGTTTTCAATTCTTTAATTTTTTTTCCACATAAAATAATGAAATAAAAAAGTTTAGTAATTTTAATATATGATTGAAATATATAAGAGTTAGAAGACGAACTCCCAAAAACCCAATAGTAATCATTTATGGGAAAATTAGTCTTCATGCATAGGTGCTTTTTGAGTTTATTAAAAAAACAAGATATTGAACTCTCTTATTCCTGTTACTACCATTAAGACCCTATCTTCAACTATTACAGTGGTAGAAATAGATCAAAGCAAGTAATAAAACCCCAATCAGGTTCCAAGAAATATATTTTAAGAAAACATACCAAACCCCTTCTTTCAATTATTTCACTTTACATCTCCCCTAGATTGAGCACTTGGCGTCGAAAGGGAATGATTAAGTGGAATTATTTTACCTTCCTACCCTTGAGATTATTACTCTTTTTTTTTCCAGGTAATTATCCCAGGGAAAACCCTTAGGCACTTCCCCTCATTTCAAGGATGGCACCCAAGGTAAACACTAGATTCTTCGAGGCACAAGGTCAAGTCAATAAAAATGCCCAAATCCATTAAAACAATATATGCATTATGAGCTCAACATGTCACTTATAAGAATAAAACCTAGGTGGGGAGGATAATATTCCATCCCACAACCACTCAAGCTAAACCCAATTAATAGATTATTACTCTACTTATGTGAGAGTTGGGATAAATGACATATTTGGACCCGACTTTGTGACTTCTAGAAATGATAGAATCACACAATTAAGGAAAAAATATGAAGACTACCCACCAACATGGAATCCTGTTGGTTGACTACTACCATTAAAGGTGCTCGAACATCATTTAAAATTTCATTGTTGAAATCTCCTCCAAATATAGAATATGCTCTAACTTAAAATTCAAAATCACTTGAATAACAAGATTCCTTATATTATAGTGAGAACCTCATTATTGACATAAAATATAGATATTTATTGTGCCAACAAAGAATCCAAACCTTCTGGCTTCTACAAATTTGACTCTATATACTCTTCCACACCTTCACATGACCTTCACTTGACAATATAGTAAATTAAAGGATATATGAAATTGATTAAGACAACTCACCAAGAAAACCTACTCATGGAGATTCTTCCCAGGAATTAAAATGTTCACTTGAGAATTCGGATTGCTACGAAAATCTTGTTTCTCTAAGCTTTCTTGAATCTCTCATGAAGAAATATCATTTGCAACATCACGGTTTGTAATCAACTCAACATCTTTTGGCACCTATCTAGTGCAAGAATTATTTACATGTACTTTTTAAGTAGAAGTTTGGAATGCTTTATATATAGATCATTGGAGTTTCTTGGGGGAACAAGACATAATCATTTAAGGTTGGGCCCCAGCCAAGCCATTGACCCAAGGGATCTACACCAACTCTTAGTGGTCAGTGGGAAGCTCAAGAGACTTAGGCCCCTCTAAAACAGCTAAGGACCCTAGATTAATATTCACACAATACTTAAATCCTTTATCCTTTTAAGATAAATTGTTTCTAAACAACGTTTAATACAAAAAAAATCACAATGACAACATAATCCCCACAAGCATGAGCAAAAGCTAAGCAAAATTTGAAAGCACAAGGTGGCTCAACACAAAACATTTGTTAACATACATAGCTTTGAGTCGAGAGTCTAGATAATCACGACAACAATAAACATAGGGCTGGATGAAAGCATATAAAATGTAAAAAGTAACCATGTTAGCTTTTGTGGTTGGGGGAGTGTGGCAATGTCGTTATAATTGGCACAAGTTGTTAGCCAGTTATTAGGGGATTAATATCTGTTTGCGAACTTAGATCCCAATTATCAATAAGAGATTTTGGTGGTGGTGGGGCGGGGGGTAATCCTTCCAGAAATAGACAGGGGCATCGTCGAACATTTTTTATCATGTTGTGATGTGGCATGAGGCCAACACCTTCAATGCTTATATCTCTCCCACACCGGTCTAACAATCCTATGGTGGGGCTCAATGTTGGAATTTTGTCTAAGATTGCACCCTTCAACTTTCAAGTTTGATAATAAAAAATCACCCTGCCATAGTCAAGATTTAATTAAAAAATTTACTCTTTAGAAACATCCATATTACTAATAAAAATCATTACATATTTTATAGTTGGATAATGAATTCTACGCATAACATTTAATCTTTCATAGCATTCTTATTCCTCATGAGAATCTTTACATATTTTAATATTTGCATAATAGATTCTATGCAAACTTAAACACATTGTTTGTAAAACTACCATATCTAAGAATTTTGATAATGTTTCTCATAAATCATTCATCAATCATTTTAACACCAATTTAGCTTAGATATTCGTTGAATCATCACCCAGATACATGGGTTATCTCATTTACACAACTCATTAGGGTTTACATTACTCCACTTTGTCAAATTACTCAATTGAGCGCGGAGAACCGACCTTGCTTCTCCTTTCTATCCATTAGTTCACCGACGTCGGTTCTGCAACTTGGTCGATCTCTTATACATGATGCTTGAGCATCATGTTCTACATTAATCCCAATGTAGAATATGAGGCAGAGCTTACAACGAAAGTAAGTGAATATAGTCGATTTGAGTATGGAAGACGAGGGATATATGTAGTTCCCAATGAACGAATTGAAAATGTACAAAGAATGTGCATGTGATTGTGAAACTAGGAGGACCACAATTTGCACATGAACTATGGCCTTATTGCTCATCCAAACTAGTACTTAAATTTGATTCAAACATTAGTGCCATGATGAACCCTGTTGAAGATTCATAAACCCTGTAACTTGATAACAAAAATACGGTTTGGAAAATAAATTAAACATCAAAAATACATTTTGGATAAGAGAATGATCTTTTAACATGATGGGTAGCTAAGAATTTTAGTTGTATATGATGGGTAAAATGCTTCACAATGAGTATTTTGCTTGTCAAATTTCAACCTTGGTGGGGCCTACTATCACCTCTGTGAGACCCTAATTAAAATGCACAAATTAGGCAAGCATGGGACATTTTCAATGCACAACAAATGATTGATTGATTAAGCACCAAATTCTTTTGGCATATGCTCTCAACTAGTTAATGAGGGTCTATATCCGTTTATGACCTCAGTTCCCAATGACCAATAAGAGATATATATATGGTTAAGCCTTTTAGAAATACACAAGGATATCATCTAGCATTGTTTATCATGGAATGATGGGGCGTGAGGTCAATACATTCCATGCTCATATCTCTCCCACACTAGTCTTACAATCCTATGGTGGGGTCAAGTGTTGAAATTTGGTTTCATTTTACCTATCCAAAATATTTTTTAATGTTTTTGGTTTTTATTCTTCCCTTAAATTTTTTTGTCTAAGATTGCACCCTTGGCAATGTACATTATTGATAAAAATCAATACATATTTTATATATGGATAACAAATTCTATGCATAAAATTTACTCTTTCATAACATTCTGTTTACTCTTAAGAATCTTCACATATTTTGATGCATAACATGTTCTATGCATACTTTAACATATTGTTTGTAAACCTACCCTATCTAAGAATTTTGATAGTTTTTCTTATCAATCTTTATGATATCGATTTAGCTTAGATATTCACTTAATCACCACCCACATACATGGGTTATCTCATTTACACAATTCATTAGGGTTTACATTGCTCCACTCCATCAAATTACTCATTATGCATTAATCTTTTTATGCATGACACTTGAGCATCATAGTTGATTTGAGTATGGTAAATGAAGGATATATGTAGTTTCCAATGAAATAATAAGAAAATGTACAAAGAATGTGCATGAGGTTGTGAAACTAGGAGGACCACAATCTGCACATGAACTATGGCCTTGTTGTTCATCCAAACTGGTTCTTAACTTTGATTCAAGCGGTAGTGCCATGACGAACCCAATTGATGATTCATAAACCTTGTAGCTTGTTAACAAGAAATAATAACAGTTTGGAAAATAAGTCAAACGTAAGAAAATGTCTATTTAACGCATGCAGGGGCGTAAACCCACTGGCAGAGGAGTGAAATGATATGACACATTGTAAAAGGGCACATGTTCAAACCCCTGAGAACCCGTGCCCCATACTGGCGGATCGTGTGGGTGCACCTAGGGATATAGTGGTAATAGATGGGAATCGACCTTGTGTCACGTGAGTACAAGCCCTGCCCCAGGTACTGATTCCCTTAATACAAAAAAAAAAATGATTATTTAACATAGCACGTACCTAATAATTTTAGCTATTCATGAAGGACAAAAATCCTCTATGATAAACATTTTGTAAGTCAAATTCTAACCCTAAGTAGGCCTACTACGAAACCCTCTGTAAAATACAAATCAAATTCTAACCATGGTGGGGTCTACTACCACCTCCATTAGATCCAATTAAAATGTACAAACAAAACAAGCCTAAAACGTTTTCAATAATAATAATAATAATAAAGGATCAATGCACAACCAAGGATCATGATTGATCGCCAAATTCAACTTAAAAAGTCCAAAAAAATAAAAAAAATACAAATACAAATTAGTGCATTTTCATCCATCCTTATAACTAACTCAAACATATTGTAGTGTGAACATGATAGCTTTGGAATCTTTCCGTACAAAACAAATGTGAAGGGTCGATGTTGACAAAAATGCAAGGGTTATTGATGTTTTGTTTTAATGAAAGGTTTAGGCTTTTTTGATTTTTTTAATGTTAAAATTGTAAATTTTGTAAATATATAAATGGTTATAATTTTATAATTTAGATATTTTAATTAGGTGAGAATGTTGGATTTAGTTTTATAAAAAAATATAATTTTAAATAAAAAACCACAATCATAAAATTATATATACAATTTGAAACACCATTTGGTTAAAAAAATTTATGACGAAATTTTAAGAAAATTAGAATTTAATTGTTTTAATTATATTTAAGGATGTTAAATTTATTTTTATAATAAAAATATAAAAATAAATAATGAAAAACCACATTTATAAAAATAAAAATACAATTTGAAACACCATTTGACTAAAAATTTTATGACGAAATTCTAAGAAAAATGAGGAGTAAAAATTTAAAAGGTAAAACTTTACCCACTCCGTTCTCCTCAAGCAATTTTTAAATCGGACAAGCGTCGATCCAATTCTGCATATGATCTCAACCGTCGAATTCGTCCACGTCTTCCGGGATCACCGAGGAGGCCTCTGTGCCGTCCGATCGGAAATCGATGGCCCAGATCAGTTCCCATCCCGTGCTTGAGGTGTGCATAACAACTATATATCATGGCTGTGTAAAGACATTTACTCATCAGATTCTCTAGTCATCGACCCGGGTGGATCGCATCTCTATCTGCAAAGGAATTTTGTGGGTCATTTGCAGGCCAAGGAAAAATGGTGAAGGCTTACCCCACCGTGAGCGCCGAGTACAAGGCCGCCATTGACAAATGCAAGAGGAAGCTCCGAGCTCTCATCGCAGAGAAGAACTGTGCGCCGATTATGGTTCGAATCGCGTAAGTAAACAAAAGCCCTTCAAATTTCTTTTGAAGCCCTGAAAAGCCCATTGCTTCTCCGGTCATATCTACGGAACCCCATATGGCCTTCGGTTTAGAATGTTCATGGTGTTCAATGCTCTGTTTTTATGCAGATGGCACAGCGCTGGAACATACGATGTTAAGACCAAAACCGGAGGGCCCTTCGGGACGATGAGATATGCGGCCGAGCTGGCCCACGGTGCTAACAGCGGTCTGGATATTGCTGTTAGGCTCCTGGAGCCAATCAAGGAACAGTTCCCCATAGTTTCCTATGCCGACCTTTATCAGGTAAGTTTTTATGTCTGTTAGGCTGTAAATGAATTCTGAATTCCATGTCTGTCTGGAGAGTTTATGGGTTATGGTATAGGGTTAGAGTAGATCTTGACCCTTGTGGGCTATTGTTGCAGTTGGCTGGTGTAGTGGCTGTTGAAGTGACCGGAGGACCTGATATTCCGTTCCATCCTGGAAGAGAAGTGAGTATTTTGTTCCTTTTTCTTTATTTTTTTAGCGGGGAGGGTGAACTGTTTTCATCATCTGCCAAGTTGCTTGTGACTTGTACTTTATCTGCTTCTGTGTCAACCTAGTGAGGTCTTGATAAATCCAGTAAAGTCTTCATCCACCCTATTTTAATGTAGGGGTTGTCTTGAAATTTCAATTCAATTTAGTGAAAGTAAGATCTTGCACTTTACTGGGTAGGTGCAAATCGATACCGTATGGTGGTCTGTGCCACAACGAGACTAGAACCCTGTTGGTTGGCTTAGCACTACACTAATTTCACTAGAATTTATTACCCATTGGTAGGTTTTGCTGGGTAGGTGCAAATCGATACCGTATGGTGGTCTGTACCACAACGAGACTAGAACCCTGTTGGTTGGCTTAGCACTACATTAATTTCACTAGAATCTATTACCCATTGGTAGGTTTTGCTGACTGTACTCCATTGATTTCACTAGTCAACGTCCCCTGTGTCAGCCAATTGGGTTTTTGATAATCTCAGTAAGGTCTTGATTCAACCCTTTTATATTGGAGGGTTTCTATGAAATCAAGATCCCGCACTTTGCTGGCTAGGTATATGTCAATCTGCTGGCTAGGTATGGGATGGATCGGAACAAGACTGGGACCATACCTGATGGCTTGATTTCACTACTGGATCAATGCCCCATTGTAGCTTTTGTTATTTTAGCATTTTGTTTGGCTCACATTCCATTAAATCTTGGTGTGAAATAAAATGAATTTTTTTATTCAACCCAAACTTAAGTTATGGCCTTGTTACTTATCTGCAGGACAAGCCTGCGCCTCCAGAAGAGGGTCGTCTTCCTGATGCTACTAAAGGTATTGCTTGCATTCACTTTTGGTTCAATCATGTGCTTATGATGAAAGCATTAGCATGACTCACTGATGGGTTCTCTGCGTATTTTTCCTGTGTTAATTTATTAATTGTTGTTATTCTCTGGAATTTATAAACTTTGTTAGGGTTTTGGTTACATGGGTTTGACTGTTATGCTGAACTGAGTATTCATTTTTTTGGGACATTTACACTTTGATGCATTTGTTTTGTAGGATCTGATCATCTGAGGGATGTTTTTGGTCATATGGGTTTGGATGATAAGGCAATCGTGGCCTTATCTGGTGCCCACACCTTGGTAATTACTTCTTTTTGGCTTGAAAATAATAATGGGTTGATGTGTAGAATGTCCATTTGCTACTGCCAGGATGACTTATGTTGTACTGTTGTGCTCAAACCAGGGAAGATGCCACAAGGAGAGATCTGGATTTGAAGGACCATGGACCTCTAACCCTCTTATCTTTGACAACTCTTATTTCACGTAAGTTATCTTGTTTATTCATTTAGTTTTCTTTTCTTTTTCATAAGTTCTTAAAGAAGCATGCTCCAGGAGCACTGGGGAGAGTGAACTGTTTTTTGCTTATCTGCTAGGTTCTACGGGTTAGACTGTCTACCATATTTGCTTGGGCCTTTTATGAAGTCAACTCTTTTCTTACATCTATTTTTTTTTCAATTTTTTCTTAGGTTTAATCACATATCTCCACCCCTCTTTGAAAATTTATTCTGTGAATTTTTTTTCTTAGGTTTCATCGGTTATCTCCACCCATTTGAGAGGGTGTCTATTCTGTGAAAATTTTCTAGGATTTGCATCCTTTCATTTTTTTGAAATAAAGCCTTATGATGTGGTAAGTCAAAGCAATGATGCAATGCTGGTGGACAACTTTCTGTTGAACTTACAACTGAATCAATGGTTTGTTGTCCATCAGTTTTACTTTTACTAATTTCTGATATGATTTTCTTTTGTCCATCCTGATATGCCAACTATCAGAATTTTTTTAATACACGAAAACTTCCATTTGAATGTACCAATGCTTATGTGTTTTGCTTGGACATCACTAATCTGTCCTAGTATTATTCTCATTGTAGATAAGTTTAGGTGCAAAAATGATTATGGCTTTTTGTAAAATGGGCCATTCATGGCCAATCATGTTGCTCCTATCCTACATTGTGTTTTTCAGTTGCTTTGATTTGAATCAATGCTTCATAATATATTTGGTTAGCTTATTCAGATTTCTACAATCTGAATCATACCAAGCATTGCGAGGGCAATGACCATATCTAGCTGGCCAAGAAGTGAAGTTGGAGTGGGGGAATTTAAGGAATGTGTTAAGCATGAAAGACCAAATGGCCTGAGTGAAGTGGAGGGTGTGCTCGATCGGATTATGAGTATCACATTCCTTAAAGGAGTCCTGATTCAAGGAAGCTTGTGTTGTTCATTGAACTGGTCGTTGAAATGGATAATGATAGATTGGTATGGTCAATTGCGGTTAGGATTGGAGGCAAAATTGGCTTCTCGATAATAGCTTAATCTCTGAGTGCTTTATTAGTAGATTACATTTGACATTTTTTTAATGACTATTTTCTAAAGGGATTCCATTTTATTGTCTGAGGGATTCAATACAGATCAAACCAGGGATGTGGATTGGCATTGCTAACAGAGATCACCGCCAATCCGTATGCGATGATCTCTAAGCGGCTAACAACAAGAGTAGTCCCAAGCTTCAAAGGAGTTAATTCATACCTCTGCCCCATCTTTGGTGCTACAACAGATCTCAACTCAGGTGGACTTGGATGAGGATATATACCAGCGTGCAGGGGCTTTAGTGCCTGTCGATTCTCCAGACTCATGTTATGCCACTTGTCTCCACAATGCTCGTGCATTGAAACCTTGGTTAATGAAATGTAAATCATGGGCGGCGGGACTAGACCAATTCCTCTCTCCTCTACCGCTTCTATTCTTAACTTCCCAAAATCCTCCTCCCGTTCTTAAGACCTATGTATGGGCCTCGCTAGATGAATGTCTTGTGGAGCTGATTGGCAATGCATATGGTGGATTATAATATGCGAGTCTTGTGGAGCTGATTGACAGTGCATAAAGTCGATTATAATTTATAATAGTCGAATCTAACATGACTGTTTTGATTTTTCCCTTAATTCTTGAGTAATACTAGCCGCTGATATAATGGCAATGCATCAGTCTCATTATTGGCAGTAATGCCAATATTGCATGTAAAACATTTCCTGATTTCCTTTGGAATAAAAAATGACCCCTCGTGGCTACCTCGCTTTGGATGTGCAAATACCATACTCAATTTTCTTGTAGTTTATTTTGTTGCTTAAATATGCAAAAATTGATCTTCCCCTACCATGGCAGTGGAGCACTTTGCTCCTATTGGATGTCAATCTTATTCTCAATTTTCTTATGGTTTAATTATTGATTGAGATCTTAGTTTAAATATGGCAAGTGAGATCCCCCGTACCTGGGTCGCGGACAACTTTGCTTCTCTTGGCAGAAGTTGTAAGGATGTGCAATCTAAGACGTAATTTTCTTGATTTGGCAGAGAGCTTTTGACTGGAGAGAAGGAAGGCTTGCTTCAGTTGCCATCTGATAAGGCACTGCTTTCTGATCCCAGTTTTGCAGTTTATGTTCAGAAGTACGCACAGGTATGCAGGTTTTGATATTGTTTTCACGTAACTACGCTCTTCTGAAAGTCTAGAAATGTATAAATGTAATCTTTTAAATGCACTGTGGTAGTTAGGAATCTCATCGACTTGTTTTAACTTTTTACCATCTGCAGGATGAAGATGCTTTCTTTGCTGACTATGCAGAAGCTCACCTGAAGCTTTCTGAACTTGGGTACTTTTCATTACAATTCCGTCCATTTGATTTCATGCCTCAAAAAAGTTCTACTGTTAATATTCTAACTTTACTTTATTTTCTCCAGGTTTGCTGATGCTTAGATTCATAGCTCGCTCAAGATAGCTTCTGTTCACTATGATGCCGAAGAGAGATGGTTGCAAGATGTCTTCGTTTTGTTTTGGATTAAATATTTTTGATTAGGAGATCACATAGAACTGAAATGTTTTGCACCCTGGTTTTACTTGAATCCACATTTTGATGAATATTTATGTTTTTTTTTCAAGTGCACACTGAATACGACATTTGGAATCTGGTTTTGTTCAATCATGTGCACATTTAATCGAATGGATTTTTCCTGTTAAAAACTGTGCAGCTTAATGCTCAGTATGTGAAAAACCGAATAATGCCACTTGTATTTGCCTTCATTTGTAAATTTGAAATGCTGTTCGATGGATGATTCTAGAGTTCCATTGCTTTCTTTTGCTTTGTTGAAGTGTTTTTTTAGTGCACACTGAATACAGCATTTAGATTCTGGTTTTGTTTAGTCATCTGCACCTTTAATCGAATGGTTTTTTCTGTTAAAAACTGCCACCTACTGCTCAGTATGTGAAAAACAGAATAATGCCACTTGTTTTTGCCTTCATCTGTAAATATGAAATTCTGTTTGATGGATATAATGAGTTCCATTGCTTTTCACCCTAAGACAAATTCTGCATACAAACCCTTTTCAAGATGCGTTCGTTTTCCTTGACAATGATTTCGTGATAAGCATGACTTGGGATAAATTTTCAAATCCTTTTTATTACTGAAAGAATGAATGGGAAGTAAATAGCTTGGTAACTGTCACATTACTTGCTGCTGTTAGTTACTGTCGCATTGCTTGCTGCTGTGGGAAGGATCTGAAAAATTAAGAAATTCTCCACCTTCCAAGTTTGCTATAATGGCTTCTTTAGATGATAATTCTGCCCGCCCATCAGCCGCCCATGATTCAGAATCATTCTTAAATGTTAACAATTTCTTAAATGGCTCCCCATTTAATCTCTAAGCACTTCACCGGGTAAATTTATATTTTCTCTATTTGTCTGAAGCCGGGAAATCTAAATTGCTTTTCAATATTAGTATTTTCTCTCTATTTGTTTGAAGATGTGTATCTAAACTGTTTTATTAATATTAGTACGGGTTGACGTAGTAATTTGCAACGGAAGCCACGTTAAACGCTGGAGCCAGGCAGTGAGTTGAGCCCAATATTCATTTAATTCTGTTGCTAGTTTGGTATTTTAGTGTTAGCTGGTACAGGGGTTTGGGTTTGGGTTTGGGTTTGATTCAAAATTGCGCTCTATATGTGTGGCATATGGTTCAAAATGTTGTTTTTGTAAACTGCGTTCAATCCCTTATTTATTTCTTGATGGTCATCTTGTTAACATAGCTTTAAATTCTGCTAGTGACGCAGCTAAGACATCTGTTGCACTACACAACCTCGGGTTCTCCTTGGGCATCATTAAGGAAAACCTTAAATTTTTTAATAATCAAATATGAAACTCGTGGACATACCCTTGGACATCATTTTGCAAAACCTTAATTTTTTTAATAATTAAATATGAAACCCATGTGGACATACCTTGGACATCAGTATGGAAAACTTTAATTTCTTTAATAATAAAAGATGATCATTATGGAAAACCTTAATTTCTTTAATAATCAAAGATGAAACTCATGGAGACATCATCATGGAAAACCTTAATTTCTTTAATAATAAAAAAAAATTAATAATAAAATTATTAAAAAAAAATTAATAATAAAAAAAGAAACTCATGTAGGCTTCATTATGGAAAACCTTAATTTCTTTAATAATCAAAGATGAAACTCATGGAGACATCATCATGGAAAACCTTAATTTCTTTAATAAAAAAAAATTAATAATAAAAAAAGAAACTCATGTAGGCATCATTATGAAAAACCTTAATTTTTTTTAATAATAAAAAATTAAATTCATGGAAAACCTTAATTTCTTTAATAAAAAAAAAATTAATAATAAAAAAAGAAACTCATGTAGGCATCATTATGAAAAACCTTAATTTTTTTTAATAATAAAAAATTAAATTCATGTAGACATCATTATGGAAAACTTTAAATTCTTTAATAATAAAAAATTAAACTCATGTAGACATCATTATGGAAAACCTTAATTTCTTTAATAAAGATGAAACCCATGTAAACATCATCATTATGGAAAACTTTAAATTCTTTAATAATAAAAAATTAAACTCATGTAGACGTCATTATGGAAAACCTTAATTTCTTTCATAATCAAAGATGAAACCCATGTAAACATCATTATGAAAACCTTAAATTACATCATTATGCAGAACTGTAAATTTTTAGTAATCATTTTCTAATGTTTACAGTATATTTCTTAATCAGCATCATCTTCTGTAAATTCTCTGATAATCAAATTCTAATGTTTACAGCATAATTCCTAATTAGCATCATCTTAGGTAAATTCTTGAATAATCAAATTCTAATATATACAGTATAATTCCTAATCAGCAAGCACTGAATTCCTAATCAGCATCATCTTAGGTAAATTCTTTAATAATCAAATTCTAATGTTTACAGTATAATTCCTAATCAGCATCTTCGGTAAATTCTTTAATAATCAAATTCTATTGGTAAATTCTTTAATAATCAAATTTTATTGTTTACAGTATAATTCCTAATCAACATCACTGAAGATTGAAGAGCATCACTAATAATCAAAATTCTATTGTTTACAGTATAATTCCTAATCAGCATCACTGAAGATTGAAGAGCATCACTGAAGTGAACCTAAGATTGAAGAGCATCATTAAAGTAAAAACCTTAAATTACATTATTATGCAAAACCTTGTTCTTTGTGAACCGAAGATTGAAGAGCATCATTGAAGTAAAATCCTTAAATTACATTATGCAAAACCTTATTCTTTAATATTCAAATTCTAATGTTGACATTATATAATTCCTAATGAGCATATGTTCATTAAAGTAAATAAAGGACAAACAATTATTTTCCTTCATAATTAATTTAATAATGCAACTCTGATCAGATGTCTAATTGGTCTAATAAGATATAGTTTAATTAGAATAGTTGGTATAATTAAAATAGTTGGTGAATGTATGATTATAACTAAAACTAGATTGTGTATTTTAGAACATTGAGTTTGATATTAATTTTTTAATAAATATATTAGTAAATAATAGAGTAAATTGGTAGGTACAATTAGTTAAGGAAAGATGGATTGTACCACAAGGGATCATTATCTGCTAAGGATGAGACTTATTTCATGGTTTGTTTTTCTATGGGGTGGTTAAACAAGCATCGATTTTCACTTAGTTTAAGCTAGTCTTTATTAGATTGTTTTTATTTTCCTAATTTCCATTGGTATGCATTTTTATTTTCATATTTTAATCTTCTTTGTGATAATTTTGCATTTTCAACAGCTTTTCTCAAATAAATCAAATAATTGTGTAGGATGGTGTGTAACATCTCTGCATAACGTTCTCTACTAAGCACCTTGTTCTTTTAATATGTATACTTTATTGCTAGAGTAGGGTAAAACAAGGATTTATTTTTGTTGTTTAGGATCTTTTTGGTCTTTGGTTGAGTCAAGTTTATTTCTAATTGTATTGGGAGGGGAAATGTCACTTTAATGTTCTTTCTTTTTAGTATTCTCACTATTTTTTGTTTGTTGTCCTTTGGTTGTAAGGTGAGGTAGTCTTACTAATCTTGTCATTATTTCGTCTTAATGGAGGTTCTCAATGATTTTTTAAATGACATCTTTTATCTATGTATTGTTGCAAGGGTTATCAAATATATCACCATTGAGGTGACAACAATGCATTATCAATGTGTCTAAAATATAGTTTCTTCAATATTAGAGAAAATATCCATGAACAATTCAAAGAGATCACAATGGGGTCCCCTTGCTTCCTAGTGCTGCCAACATATACATGGAATACTTAGAAAAAAAACCCCGACTCCCTCTTGCCATAAGTGGTGAATAATATTTGTAGATACCACTAATTTAAATTGATCACGTGGAAGGGAGAATCTAGATAGGTTTTTAGATCACTTGAACACTACATCTAACCACATTAAGTTCACAATGGAGGTTGAGGAAAATGAATGCATTTCTTTTTTTACAATTTCTCATAATGAGAAATTGTGATGGTTCATTGGCTCATTGTGCGTATAGAAAGAAAGACATAGACTAATCAGATATCTTTATACAAACTCTCACCACTATTGGGTCGAAAAACTTGATGTAATTAACTCTAGTTTCTCCTCTATTGATAATTTGGAGTGGAAAATAGACCATATGTTATCATGTTAAAAAAGGATGATTATATTAATGGAAAAAATGCCATTTGAAAAGCTAATAGTGGACGTTGCTTAAGATAAAATGATAATAGGATTGGTAAGACTACCTTGCCCTGCATCAAGGGAATGAGAGACATAATAGTGAGGATAGTAAAGAGAGTCCATGCTATTCCATGCTTTTGTTGGATAATATATGTTGGAAAAATAAGGTTTTGAGTGCAAGAAATACTAAAAGAACATTGTGTAGATGTATATTCTATTGTACACAAAGATTTACCTTAATTAATCAATTTTCCAAAAATGAGCATTGCATTTATATTGAAAATGCCAAAATTGATGCAAAGGAATATCACTATATATAAAATGAAAAATTAGATAAGAATTGGGTAAAAGGAAAACAATTTGAGTAAAGGTGGAGCTTTTAAACTAAGAGAAAAATGGTGACCAATTATCGCCCTCATAAAAACAAAGTAAACCATGAGACTAATTAATAGTCACATCTTTAAAATATAGCCTTTGTTAAAGGAAAGATTGGCTTGCATAATAGTCTAATATTTAGATAAGTTGCAAGTCGACATCCCTTGTAAATTTGTCACACTTACATTAATGTAGTGCTTAGCCCTATAATAGCTCTTTGGGCTATAAACATTTGACACTTTGCTCTTGAAGACGATAGATGGCTTGAAATGTTGAGATACAAAGAAAACTAACTTAAATTTTTCTTTTTTCTCTAAGTTTACTATCTTTGCTCCATTGAATGCCAACAACCTTGTCACCTTGCATTCTTGGCTTTATTTTGCTTTCATTTTGTCAAAGAAAAGAAGATGAATATTACATACTTTTGAATTTTCTCTCTTTTAGAGATTGCATCCCTTCTCTACAATGTGAATCAATAGAGACTATGATATCAAAATGGATTGAAACACAAGACAATTGTTGTAAGACTCAATGCCCAAGTCTCAATGCCTAAGTGCAATTTGATAATTAATGAGAGTAGGAAAACAAAAAGGAAAATGCAATTTTTAAAGACTAAATAAAACAAAAGAGAAAAGGTTTAAATGAAGAATAAAAACGAAAATAGGAGAGAGAGAAAGGAACGGGAAATGAAAATCCAGTTTCTTGGCTTTCCCATTATCCTCGACTCTCCTATATCTTCTTGTAACTTGAATTTCAAGGTATTTTTTGCTTGTTGGACTTGCATTGTAACTAGAGAATGCTGAAATAAAGAATTGCCTAACTGTTCGAACTTGGTTTCCCCAATTGGGTTTCTATGGTAAATTATATGTTCACTATGTATATTGTCATTTGAGTTCAATGATTTACTTCATTGCTATGCTTTAATTTATTGTTAGGATGCTTTAATTAAATTTACTAAACACAACCAAAATACACAAGATATAGATGAGCATTGATACATTTCTTGTCAACAAATGCACATATTAATACGTTGAGAACGACCCTTGGATTCCAAATTCTAAGGTGTCTCTTGGACTCTTGAGATCTGTTCTTGTTCATTGTGACCCTTGGTCTTCATTTCGTGTGAATAGTAAATAAAATACTATAATATTAACCTAAAGGATTAACGTTTCCAACAATTCCCCCCCTAATATGAAAAGGGCTGTATAGGAGTCTAAGTAGAGTTGAAATTTGGAAGTGGATAGTTGCCAAAGGATGAACATCTCCAACTTAACAATCCGAATCTTCCAAGTAAGCTAGTAGAAGTTGACATCTTTTACTAAATATAAGTGCTTTATGAATTGGTTGTTTTGTCTGACCATAAACCAAAAGGGCTAGCATAAGCAATATAAGTTGATGTCTTCTACTAAGTGGCGTTAGATTTTGGTAGCTCGAGGGGACTTCTATTGTGTTGGTGCCTAGCATGCAAAAGTGGTTGAGCAAGTGATCTCAATGAGAGATTAAGTCATGGATGCCAGATCGTGAGAGGCAAGATTTAATCTTGGTTATTAAGATTTATGGTTAGGGTAGTTATTCGTTAATGAGATTATAAAAATCTCATTTAAAGAGAGAAAGAGGCACATTGAATGAGAGAGAAGAGAGGAGAGAGAGTTGAAGGAGTGAGAAAGACAACAAGAAGGGGCACTATTTCCAAGGAGGAAAGATGGCACATAATCCAAGGATAATTACATCAATAAACAATATTGTACAATACAGATGTGATAGGTCTATACAACAAAATATTGCACAGAAATAGAGACACTTTTAGCACAGATTTCATGGTATATTTCTATTGTCATTATTTTGTACAAGCCATACATTACCGATAGATATCTAGCACAGATTTCAAGGGTGATTTGGTTGTTGTACATAATATACATGCCATACAAGATGTATAGAATTTGGGTATAAATTTGTGGAGGTTTGGCACTCAAATTGAGGTGGTATTTGTCACATTTTTTTAGATAAGTACAAGAGTTTATTCTTGGAAATTTATTACTATAACTCGTTAATTTCTATGGGCTCATAATAAAAGATTTTCTCTCTATAGGTTTTCCCTTTGTGGTTTTTCTAGGGGCATTGCCCAAACTTCGTGTGTCCATTTATGTGTTTGGTTTATTGTTTCCATTGTGCATTTGAAGTAAATATTTAATGTGTTTTCATTCACGAGTTTCAATTTTGAATATCTATTTATATATGAGCATTAAACTATAAAATTAAACTCATTGGATACCACGTAAATTTTAAAATTTACATGGTATCAGAGCATTGATTCCAGAAGAGTGGGGGAAATCAAACTGCTTAATGGTAGAAGATGCAGAACTGGTGAGGACTCCCTTGAATGGTTTTTCAAAACCATGGGATACATTTGTTTAGTGTATTGTTTCCAGGGAGAAATTGCCTATTTGGGCAAGACTGTGGGATGAGTTCATCCAGGAGGAGACTTGGTAGTAAGCTCTCTAGAACAATCAGAGTAAGGATTGATGAGGATGAGATAAATGTGGCCCTTTCAACAAAGGGTAGGAAGAAGAAATGCTCAATTAGTGGAGCTACTTTAGAGAAGGACACGAGCAAAGTGATATGCTTTGCATGTCAGAACATGGGCCACTATGTAGGCTAATGTCCATACAAGAAGAAGAAGAAAGAAACATGTAGCAGCAACATCAATTGAGGTTGAATATTTTACTGAGAAGTTTGAGAAAGAGTTCTCTTTAGTCTCCTTTGTTTCGAGCAGTGGTTGTACATGGTATGAGGATGCTAGGGAATGGATAGTGGGCAATGGATCATACCACCATATGACATATGGATACAATTGATATTTATTTTTGCGTCGAGAGGCATTTTCTACAACTCAAATGGGCGAGATGTGTTCTGTTTGTAACGTTGACGTGGCACATGTCGGTTCAATAAAAATTAATAATAATAAAAAGTAAAAAATAAAAAATAAAAAAACTTATTACATGTCGGCTTATAATTAAAAAAATAAAAAAATAAAAATATTATACTCATTGCACCGAGAGAAGCGAGGTGCTTTCCAACCTAGTATGGGGGAGATCCTGTCACGTTATGCTATTCGCCATAAAAAAAAAATGAAAAATATAAATTACATTTAGACTTAAATAAAAAAAAAATTAAACTCGCATAGATCCATTTTAAACTCGGATCTATCAAGTATTGAGAGGGATCCAAATGGTAAAAAAATGTACATCTCAAGAAACTGGATCCCTCTCGGTGCTTGATAGATCCTGGTTTAAAATGGATCTATGCTAGTTTAATTTTAGAGATCGATAGAAAATCCTGTGTGGATAATGGGGTCGACACCATACATGCAGTGAGGGGATGCATTAGATTCTAGCTAGAATTAGGAGGTATTCTAGAGGTGCGAGAGGTGTTATTTGTTATAGGGATGAAGGTAAACTTGCTTCTAGTTCCACCTTTAGAGGATGATGTATATGTAGTCTTGTTATAGGGTGGTTAGGTGTTTATTTGTCCAACAGGAGTTGCTTCGATTGCAACAATATTGCTTGGTGTTAGAGTAGGCAAGATGTATATGGTTCAGGGAAGGCCTGTGTATGGTGAGTCTAGGTGGATCTTAGATTCATAGATCATGTTAGAGATAGAGAGTGAATAGGATGCTCTGAAGATTGAGGCAATTCTTAGGTCTTAGTCTTCTAATGCAGAAGATGGGAGAGAGTTTTCTTCTAGTACTGTCAAGAGAACCAGTTGGTATGAGATGACACTGTTGGATACTAAGGAGCATGATGAGACTCCTCAGAGCATGGGTGTTTGACATAGATTCTCAGCTCAAGTTCCAGGAAATGTAGTAGGTCATGAGTAAGAGGTAGTAGCTATAGTGGATAGTGTGATGGGGCAAGTAGTAGGACATGCTTCTATGTTAGAGGGAGCAACTACAAATAATAGTGTGATGGACTTGGAGATAGATCTAGGTGGTGGAGGTGTCAGAAGTACCTCCATTGCTAAGAGGGAGTGTTATATTTAGCTGGGCTACCATGATGTAACATACATATTGATCTCTTTATTTTTCTGAGCTACACATTCAGATGGGGTTACAACATGGATCATTACAACCTGAGCCACTCAAAGCCTTTGTTTAGCAATAGATACAGAGTATTTCCTTGCCAGGACCGAGATCTCCTTGTCCTTTGATACGACTTCAGTGGTGACCTAGTTCATTCGATTAGAGTAACATATATGGTACATAGTTCACATATGGGCATATGAAGTAGATGCATGTATATGGTGTTCAGGTATATGGATCTTTGGTTGGATTTTCCTCTCTGATGTATACTAACACCTTGGACTTGTTATACTATAATGATTATGGCGACCTATGTTTATATTACATGTGTACTAATGCTTAACTTGTGTCGAGAATGATTAAAGAATCTGATGTTGAATATTGTTGCTTATGCCATGCTTTACACAGCTTTTAAACTTTAGTGCTATGCTAGTTCCATGTATCACTTGTCCTTGTCCATCCAATTCATCAATAATTGATTTCCTCCTGTGACCTATTTTTGATTGAGACATGTGAGATTGAAGATCATTTTCCCCATCTTAGTCCCTGTGCATGATAGACTCCATGTTTTTTTGTCTTTGGCTATGAAGTCAGTGACTTGGTTAGTGTGGCCAAGTTCACCGGATGGTTTTCCTTTAGTCCTCAAAACAAGTGCTCCACCTAATAGTGTCTTAAGACACTAAAGCATTAGAACACATAAATGATGCAAAAGTATAAATTTTATAAACTAGTAAGTGGCCAAAGGAAGAGCACTCATCCATTGTATGATGTCAGGCTCATTTTCCTCCACAAAGGCAATAGGGTGGGGCAAACCTGTCGAGGATATGGACGCTCCCTGGTAGTGGGGATAGGCCTTAGTCTTTTTCTGGATCCCAGACGACTTTCTAGGGTACCTGCTTTTCTAAGTAGGCTATTATCTTGTGTTAAAGTTAAGTGTGTTTGGAATGTCAATGGTCAAATGATGAACACTCTTTCATTGTATAATGTATGACTCATTTTCCCCTACAAGGCAACAAGGTGAGGCTAACCTATTAGGTTTATTCCTTCGTAATTTTATGGGAGCCGAGAAGGATTTCTAGGGAATTTGCCTTTGGAGGTTGACTAGTGTTGCAAATTGTTAAATATTTTTAAATGGAAAACTTGCTAGAGCCTGAAGGAAACACGCCTAAGTACTTTATCCATTTGTGAGACACCACCATCCCCTATTGCTATCATGCATATGTCATTATGGTTGTGTGTACTTGTCATCATTAAGAGAGATCACATGGTCAAAATCAACTAGAGGTCATCACCCTTTTACTTTATGCCTTCGTAATTTTATGGGAGCCCAGAAGGATTTCTAGGGAATTTGCCTTTGGAGGTTGACTAGTGTTGCAAATTGTTAAATATTTTTAAATAGAAAACTTGCTAGAGCCCGAAGGAAACACGCCTAAGTACTTTATCCATTTGTGAGACACCACCATCCCCTATTGGTATCAGTCATGCATATGTCATTATGGTTGTGTGTACTTGTCATCATTAAGAGAGATCACATGGTCAAATTCAACTAGAGGTCATCACCGTTTTACTTTAGCCTTGTTTTCCATATTCACCCAACACTAGAAAATTGTTTAAACTTTGTAAGTATGACATATACAAGAGACTTCCAGAGGACTCAATGATTACTCAAAAAACATAGGTATATCTTATTGGTTGTTATTATTATTTAATATTATCACCATGATTTTGAATGACATAATTTAAGTTGGGTTTTAATATACATCTTGGACTAGTTCTTACTCTGGATGCATGCAGGTTCATCTTATTTCAACATCTCACCTTCAATTTGGGTATTTTGACATGGTCAACCTAGTTTACCAAGCCAAACACGGTTCCCAAGGTAGTGGTGAAAAATTTGACAGTGCTTATATTTGCTCTGGACATGCCTAGGACCAATATTGTGGTTTCATTTTTCATAGTCTAGCCCCAGATTTCATGATAAGTGATTATTATCACTTTATTATTGGTCAGATCATAGTTTTATTACAGATTGTAGTTATTATGGTTCTCCTAGGGCGCCATAGTGCTCCGAGGGGTATAAATAGTCACTTTTACTATTCTACTATGTTTTCAAACACTTTTATGCAATCAATTTGCCCCAGTTCTTAGCATGAAAGAATATATGATGATTTTTATGATTTTCAGAGGATGCACCACCAAAAAATGAAATAGGAAATCATTGAAGAAATCGATTTGGCTTGTGTGGTCAAGGAAATGGCAAGGATATGATTATTGATGATGTATTTTGTCTCTTCAGATCATTTGGCATCAATTTCATCCATTTTCATGCTCCAGATTATTATTTTGGCTCTCTTAGGGAGGACACCACATAGGGAGAAATTGGTTAAAATGGCAAAAATAAAAGTATGTAAATCAAGTTGTATCTTTAGAAATATGTATGGGGGGACCCCCTAATGTCCCCCCCATGTCCTCTAAGTGTCAAAATTGCAAAAATGATGATTTATCATGTTGTAAAAAAGAGCTTTATGAGGTAATTCACCCCCCTCAAATGTATTTGTCTAAGTTGATCCATGTAATGTAAAATTAAAATATCTCCACCATTGATGATGTTATAATCTCCACCGTCAAATGAAAGTTAGTTGAAAAATGGACACACTCTTGATCTATTTAAGAGATGTGATCCCCCATTGTATCCCATCGNTCAGGTATTTCTTGTTTTTGGGGTAGCGGGGTCCGTCAAAAGTATGCAGTGTGGGTACTTGTTGGATGCGGAATCAAATTACGCATCCAACGAGCTCTCTCGGTCGAAATTTGAGTAAAAACATAGGGAGGTAT
>LPNX010370479.1:123249-137382 GCA_001517045.1 Pseudotsuga menziesii | reverse complement strand
GTCAACCATAATGGTTGAATTGACATATTTGTCATTAAAAAAACTATTTTTTTTGTTCGTATTTTCGACATATCTCATTGTGTTTTTACTCAAATTTCGACCNTCTTCCTCCAAAATTAATCAATATTATTTTATTATTTTAACTATTATTTTATTATTTTCCTTAGGAGGCCCATTTTAGACTCCAAAATTCCTCTAATGTTGTCTCTTGTATTGAAAATACTAGATCTTTTATGGTAACTCTTGGAATTCTCTAGGGCGTTCACGACTCTTGTGTAGGCTTACTCTCTTTGGGCACTGAAAGTTTTGCTTCTATATTTTGGCATATTTCTTTGAAAATTTACTTGCAGGAGGGACGTTTTGGTGGAGGGCCACTTAGTAGGGAGACTCTCTTTCTCTTTCCAATTCATTTTGACAGGGTGTTATTTTGTGTATCTTTCCTAGCATTTGATTACTACATCTCTCTATTTCTCTTGCATGCATATTTTATCTTGTGGATTTGAATTGAATCACGATTTTAGCTTGCTTATTGTGGTTCCCTGTCTTCCACAGGTGGGGCGCACTAGAAAAAACACATCAACCGAGTATAGATTAGGGATTTCAAGTTAAAAACATTGGACTAAGGGCAACATCTCATGGTATCTCACAATTCCAGTTAAGTTCCAATTAATTTTTTCTAGCTATTTTATGTATTTCCTTTCCTACGCAAAACTAAAACAATTAAAACCCTCATTTCGTAGATCCATAGGTTCTAGTTCGCGACGAGCTATAATATTTAGAACCCACTTTAGAAATATTCTAAAACCTATAGATCTTAATTTTCACGGCCACCGGACTCCATTTTCCCACTCAACGCACTGGCCTATCCTCTAGGGGAGGACACCCTCTTCGGGAGAAGTGGGTACTAGAATCACTTCCATTCGACACATCTTGCATCTAGCAATTAATTCTTGTGTCCAATTTCACTTTATTTCATCTAACTACTCTTAGATCTGATTTTCATGCTTAAAACCCTAGGGTAATTTGGGGCTTTTCATGTGGACAATCTTATTCTCCTAGTAGTTGTTTAGATCACTAACTAACCTTATTACTAAGAGATTCCATCAATATACCTAGCTTAATTCACTTTAATCACTCGTCTTTTAGGTTATCTTGGTCATACGAACGCCCTCTAGGCTTGGTCTTTCACCTAGTCTGAAGTGCCTGTAGCTTTGACTGGTGTGACAATTGATTCATTCAGAGGTCTTAGCTTCCGTATTTCACAACTTTAGTTTCCTTTCCCCTTTTCCATCCTGGATAGGATCAACTTACAGGGAAACTATAAGAATTGTGATAACAGGTAGCTCGAGGATAATTCTGTTGTGTTGGTGCCTAGCATGCAAAAGTGATCGAGCAAGTTTTCTCTTTAATAACTGGATTTCATTAAAGTGATTTGATAAAGTTAAGTGGGTCTTTTATTATTTAATAAATAAAAGTGACATTTATAAAGTTGGGTCACTTAAGTGATTTAAGTGATCTTAATGATAGATTAAGTCATGACCTTTAGATCATGAGAGACATGATTTAATTCTTGACCATTTAAATTTATGGTTAGCGTACTTATTCATTAATAAAATGATAAAAATGACATTTAAAGAGAGAAAGAGGCACAATGGATGAGAGAGAAGAGAGAGGAGAGAGAGCCGAAGAGAGAACGACAACAAGAAGGGGCATGATTTCCAAGGAGGAAAGAGGGCACTTAATTCAAGGAAAAGTACAACAATAAATAGTATCGTACAATACGAATTTGACAGGGCCGTACAACATAATATTGACACATAAACCGATGCACTTTCAGCATAGATTTCATGGTATATTTTTATGTCATAATTCCATACATGCCATATGTTACTAACAGATATCTAGCACACATTTCGAGGGTGATTTGACTACTATACATACCGTACAAGCCATTTAGGCTATATAGAAATTGAACATAAATTTTGTGGAAGTTTAGCACTCAAATCGAGGTGGTATTTTCCACCATTTTCGAGATAAGTACAAGAGTATTTATTTCCATAAATTTACTACTGTTACTCATTAATTTATGTGGGCTCATAATAAAATATTTTCTTTCTCTACTGGTTTTCCCTTTGGGGTTTTTCTAGGGGCATTGCTCAAACATCTTATGTCCATTTATGTATTTGGTTTATTGTTTTCCCTGTGCATTTGAAGTAAAGATTCAACGTGTTTTCATTCACGAGTTTCAATTTTGAATATGTATTTATGAGTGAAAATTAAATTGTGAAATTAAACTCATTGATATTGGACACCGTTCTTGGGTTGTTTTAGGCTGATCACAAAATTTGAAATTTGGTGATAAATTTGATTTTTCTCAACAATTGTCTAGAACTTAACTTTGACTCAAGTTCTTCAATAATTCTCTCTAAAACTTGGTTTAAGACTTAACCGTTCCTTGTGAAAATAATGGTTTAAGAACCACCACAAATTGATGTCTAGCAAAAACAACATGAAGTGTTTCTATTGAACTGGTCTTTAAAAATATATATGCAATTTTAAGTTTTCCATTCTTTGCAAAAGTTACATCAAGGCATGGACACAAAGTAATAATTGACTCTAAATAATATTTTAAGAATTCTATTTACTCTTTTTATCGGTATACTTCCAAATCTATGTTTTATGTATTCGTTTATGTCTCACAAAAAGTGTATGATTTCCTTAAAAACGTGTTCCATGACATCTGTTCACAACCCCTTTATTAATATCTTCAAAAACAATTGAATAAATGCTTGAATATTTCCATTTCCTGTTTTGAATATTACGAACTTATTCGTCTTTGACCGTAGGATTTTAACCTTGATAAAATGAAATGAAAGTAGCAATGTTACCTATGAATAAGTAGCCAGTTTTTTTTTGTTGCTCCATCAAGGCCGTGGAATGTCTATTTTGACACAGTCCTGCACAAATTTTCCCATTCAAGAGGGCTTGATTTCATGACCATGGTTGGGATACATAGCCATTGATTAATACTAGCAATTGTCTCAAGAAGGTGTAACAATTTGTCGATAAGTTATTGTTAGAGAGTGTATGGAAAAAGTTTAAACATCCTATACCATGTATAATACATTTCTATTTTTGTTTAAAAGCATTATTTTAATGATTTTATTTACAAGGTATAAAGGATCTATTAATCTTGCTTGATTTTTTTTTTGTTTTTTGTTTCAAAAGCATTACCTTGAATATTTAGTTATAATTTTTGTAAAAAAGTTATGTTGGGTTTTAACCATATTTTCTCCATTTTCTTTTAGGCCAAGCTAAAGCTCTCCATTTACCCAATTTATGATAAAATAGCCGAATTGTGGGTTTGTTTTTATAAATCTTTTGAAAAAATATTGGTTTTTTTTTTTTTTCCTTTTAATTTTTTTTATGTTGAACCCGTTGTATATATTACCTTGAGAGTCAATTGTGCATTGAAAATCGTTAAAGCAAATTTCAAGATTCATGTATCTAAATCAAAAGTTATTCCTACTTGTGGTAAATGCAGGGGATAGATCCCAAATTCAATTTAAAAACATAATAGCGCATTTGTTGAGAAGCTAGCAGTAAAGAGTTTTGAGTTGTTAGGCTAAAGTGCATATGCATATTTGATAAGAGGCGACTTACTATTGGAGCATACACAACGTTGAAGTTAATTAAGTGTCAAGGCAACATATGACGAGTTGAGAAAGCATGGGGATGTTGATAATAAGTTTATGTAGGAAATGTATTGAAGAGACGCAATGAAATATTTGGTGTGGATGAATGGTTACGAGTTCCTTCAGCGTAAAGTGTATTTATCATTGGCAACCGTGCAAGGTTTGTTCAAAGTATTGGCAAGCCTCCACTTCTAGATTTGGCTCAAGTATTTGACCCAACTTATGAATCATCTTGAGAAGTCTACCACAACCATGATTTTAACAAGATTCAACTATAGTGACAAGGGGTAGAATACTTATTGTGTCTTTAAATGAGCCAAGTAGGTATTAACGTTACCTTAGTGGCCTTTCATTGGTCTTTGACTGGATAAAAACACAATTCATCACGAGCTATTCAACAAACTCTCTCCATTGTGAGGGCTCTTGAAATGTTAACCATCATAACAAATAAAGGCAAGGAGATATAAGTACTCTGATGCAAGCATATAGTATTTTTTTTCCTTTCAGTTTATTAAAATTGCTTCATCTAAAGTGACTGCATCCTTTGTTGTCATTGGCTGAACTTCTATAAGTTCTAAATGAAACATGTTCAAAATCACGTTGAAGAAGAATGTTCTTACCGGTCCTATTATTGCTAGTTTTTATGCACCATCTCACTTTTCCATTGATAATGATCTGGCAATAAGCCAAACGTTTAAATAGATCTTGTTGTGACAAAGTAGATGTTGAATGGATTGAATATGACAACTAGACCAAGAAATCTAGAATTCTTGTTGAGACCGCTTAAATATATATTGTTATGACAAAGTAGACGTTGAATGGATTGAATATGCCAATTGGACAGAGAAACTCCAAAATGCTTGCTGAGATTGAGTCATTGAAATGCATTTAATTATTCAACTGGATCAAGAAATTTCCATGGCAATATTGGTTTTGAATCAATTTTTTGTTGTGAGAAATTATTGTTATTGATTCATGGAAGAGATAATGTTTATCTAGAATATATGTTAATGGAGATGGATGGTGTTTTTTTAAATATAGAATAAGACTCCATGTAAGTAGTTTCTCCTATAGAATACGAAGTTGTTGGATGGTTGAGATATTCTCTCAACCTCTCTGTAATGAGTATTCTCTGCCATAGTAACAATTCAGTTAAATATAAGGTTATATAAAAGATACACTAATTTGGAAAATAAGATGAAGCAAGTTCAATTTCAGTTTATCCTCTTTGTCTCATTGTTTTTAATGTGATATTGGAGCCCCATCTCATTTTTTCATCAATAATGAATTGATACTAAGAAAAGTGTTTAAATAGATATTGTGGTGACAAGTAGATGTTGAATGGATTGAATATGACGCATGCATCGAGAAGCTCTAGAATGCTTGTTGGGGTTAGGTCATCAAATTGCATGTAATTTATCCATTGGATTAATAAGTTTCCATGGCAATATTAGTTTTGAATGAGTTAGAACTCAGAATAGATGTTAATGGAGAGTGTTGGAATATGAGTCCACATGTAAGTAGTTTCTCCTATAGAATAATAGGAGAAACTAAAACCGCGGAGTTTCCAAAATTAAGGACCTTCAAGGTCCGAGCCCCAACAGGCCCCTAAGACTCACCAGTGTCCTGTCCTGGGACACTCTGCTGTTTTTCTGGCGGAAGAATCTTGTTGGCGAAGATAGTAAATTGCTTGTTGAGGCTGCGCATGATATCTTCGGCTACTTGCTCCTTCTCCACTATCTCCTGCAATGTTGCTCCAGATGCTTCATTGGCCTTTTCCTGCGCAAACGCATCATACTTCTTCAAAACTTTGAGCTGGTTGTCCGCAACAGTGCTCAACTCCAAGGCTTCGTTAATAAGGGGCTGCACAGAGTTCACCAACAGTGTTTCTTGCCTTCTGCAGGACTCAATTTCTTGCTGGAGCTCATTGCTATGCTTCACCTTAAGCATCTTCTGCATAGGAGGCAATGTCTTAATTTTTGCCTTTATTGCGTCCAGCTCCGTCTGTCGTTGCTTGATGGTTTCTTGCAACTTTTCTACATCTAGGTTGTCCTGCAATTTTTCCCAGGCCTCGACACTTTCGTCCAGCAGCTTTGATGCACTACTCACAAGATCTGAGATCTTCATTGCTGAGGCTTGAATATCTCTGCGATGCTGTTCCCTGACCTCTGGTGGACTCTCAGGAATGAGGCAAAGCTAAAGCTCCGCAATCTGGGCCTCATGTTCTGTTTTCAGCTTCTCTATCTGGCTTCGAGACTATTGTGCATAGTCTTTTAACTTGACTATTCTTTGCTCCGGTTCTTCTTCAGCCTGCATGTCGAAGTCAGCCTACTTGCTTTCTGCTTCCCTCTTTTTCTGTTAAGCTTCTTCCAACTACGCTGCGAGGCTCTCACTCTGCTTCGTGGTATTTTCCAACTGCATGTGTGAGTAGCTGTCGCGTTCTCGGATCTCGTTCATGATTGCCAACTGACAAATATGCAGCTCTGGCATAGACAACTTGGTGTAGTCTATCTCAACTGTCATACTCATCTGCGATCGAGATGCTGCGTCAGTTATTATGACGGCTGCACTTGGTACTTGTCCTCTATTGTTTCTGGCGGGCCATTGTCTCGTATCTGGCTGCACGCTTACTGGGGCACTGCTTGCTGCAGCGCCAGTCGCTGATCTTTCTGCTAACGCCTTAAGTTCTTCAATTCGCTGTGCTACGCTAGCGAGCGCGTCAAGATGTGTAGCTGCAAATTCTGCCCACTTGCTGGATAATACTTCTGTGGACTTCGTCAGAGCCTGATCAATATCTTCAATCGTCAAAGCGGGCTCTTCGACGATATTCTTGCCCTTCGACACCTTAGCTTTCTTTCTGGGCGAAGGCTTCGTAACTTCCTCCACTGCTGGAGACTTGCGCTTATCTGGGCGATTAGGGTCGAAAATTATCTTTACTGATTCTTCTTCTTCTTCATCAGCTCTGTCATCGCCACCATGGTCATCTCCGCTCTGCTACGACTCATCTTGTTCTTCGCTTTCTTCTGGTGGGTCACTCTGCGGCGGCTGACTAGGACCTGCGCCCACATCTGTCACTGGGGGGACTAGTATGTTGGGCCTTGTTCCTGCGTCCTTCATCCATTCAGCCGACCACTGCTGAACTACTGCGAGGATGTCTTCCTGGGTCACCATGTATGGAAACTTCCAGCATGCATGTTTATCATCTGCGCGGGCCTGGATGAAGACATTGTGCATGACAGCCTTGAAGTTGGCCACTCCAGTGTACTGAGAAAATAGCTCATTACTGAGCCGCGACATTTTCAGGATCTCGTATGAAATATTCATTGCATAAAAGGCGAACACATAGTTCGTCATCTGCTGCAAGGCCTTATCCTACGAGACCCAAAGAGATGCATACCTTGCTGCGCCAGGCATCTCCGGAGGCACATCAACAAATTGTGCCTCTGTAGGCTCTCTCCATCCTACCAGTGCAATAAGCACTAACAACCATGAGTAATGAAAAGGTCTACCTTTCTCCTGCGCATCGCGGACATATTTGAGGAATTCCCTAGCAATTTACTCTGCCCATTTGTAACTGTAGCCTTCGGCACAGTTCGTAGCAATACTGACAATCGGGGTAGGTACTTCATTCGGTTTGCACTTCTGCATTAATTTGCATGCTAGGAGCTCTGCAACGAAGCGAATGTTTTGGTGTCGAATTGTCGAGGTTTGATACCCTCACTTTCCTTTCGTCAGGCCGAAGCGGTCCTTCATGTGTTGCGCCAGCTTCGTATCCTCGTGTTTTTTGACAAACTCAATCCCAGGATCAGGCCCTTCCTTCAGAAATCCTGTAATCCTGTGAATCAGTTCTTCATCAATAGCTATTTTCTGGCTTCCTATCCATAGGTGCCCATCATGCACCAATGCCAATAGCTGCTTGACCACCACAGTAACCTGCATGCTGCGACCGAAGTGGGGGACATTTAGCATCTTCAACAAGCCAGCAGCCCACTATTTCACTTCCAGTAGCATCGTACTAGCCTTCGGATAATGGACAGAGTGCAAGTATTTCCTAGGTGCGAACTGTGAAAATTTCCCACGATCATTCGTATCATGGTCTGCGTACTTGAGCCGGTCTATTTTTCCTGTCATTGTTCCGACCAAATTCACACCCTGTGGCAGCGAAGGGGTGCGTCATGTGAACTTGGATGTCCGTCGAGGTGGCTGAAATCCTGGTCGAATAGGTGGATGCTATGATGCAACGTTCTCATCCTCACCGAAGTCTTCAAAACCTTCGGGTGGGAGCTCTGCAGAACCAACAGGATTCATCTCGGGATCCTTCGGTGTCTTTCCTGATGGCTTGTGTCTTTCTTCGTTCCGCTTAGAGTGAACTTCTGCCTTAAATTTCTTTCTGGTTGATCGTGTCTGCATTGGATGATTCGGTGCTGGGGGATTTTCTTCGCGAGGTGCAGATGCAGGTGGATTGCTCATAAGGCTCTGCAGACCCCTCTGTCTGAATTCTCTCAACAATTCCTGGACTTCGTGATCAGCTGACATGGACTCAACTCAAGAAACTGCGTAATGCGAAATTCGCAGGCCTGGGTGTCTTCTTATAGAATCCAACGACTAAATCTGCCATAACTGTGCATTAAAGACACCAAATCTGACAGAGCGGCTGTAGATCTTGTCCAAACGGCACTAGATTTCCCAAAATCTCATCATTACAGGCAGTTAATACAGTTAACGTACCGGTGCCACCAAATCTGATTTTTTCCAATGGTCGCATTTTAAGCTTCGACACACCTTTCGTCTTCGGCATAACCACTAACTTCAGCTTCACCACAATAAGGACCTTCGACACAATATTGACCTTTGACCCATCCTGACACAAGCTTCAACATAACTTCGAACTTCGGCCCACGACAAAATTTTCTTCCCCAACCTTCGACACTTCGTAAAATTTTCAACAATCTGCTGAAGCTCTTTGAGAACAACTTTATTATAGTCTAGTACCCAATTTCAACTGTTCTTGGTACTTAGACTCTTCTTCTTGCTATTACTTCTGATCAAGGGGTATAGGCTTGTCCCTGTACTTCTTTAATCTACTTCCATTCACCATGGAGGGCAAAATTTCTCCATTCAATTTAGCTAACTGAACTGCACCACCATAGGTAACTTTCTGAACTATGTATGGTCCTTTCCAATGTGTCTTGAACTTACCTGGGAACTTCATGAATTTACTGTCGTACAAGAGCACAAGATCACCGTTCTGGAAATGCTTCTTCTTAATGTGTCTATCATGCCATGCTTTTTCTCTAGCTTTCTGCACTTGCTGCTGGAAACCTGCAATGAATCTGTCTTCTTCTAGTTCCAGTATCCTCGCCAGCCTTTCATTCAACATAGCTGGATCATCCATCTTTGTGAAGGCAGATATTCTAAGGCTAGGAACAATGTACTCCATGGGCATAACTGCTTCCTATCCATATACCAGCCTAAAAGGTGTATGGCCTGTCAACTTCTTGCAAGTGGTTCTATAAGCCCATAATACTGTTGGAGTTCTAAGATCCCAATCATTTCTGTTAACATTGCAAACCTTCGTCAAAGCGTGCTCAAGGATTTTGTTAAAGGCTTCGATAATTCCATTTGCTTGAGGATGGTAGGCAATACTCTTTTGATGATATACTTGAAATTCTTTGGTCAATGCTTCAATAGTCTTATTCAGAAAGTGTGATCCTTGATCACTCATAAGAATTCTAGGACATCCAAACCTTGACAAAATATTATCAAATATGAACTTCGCAGCTGTAGTAGTGCTACAGTCCTTGAATGGTTGAGCTTTGGCCCAACGAGTAAGGTAATCAGTTGCTGTAATAATGTATCTTGCTCCAGATTTCTTTGCAGGGGGATTGATTGGTCCAACAAAATCAATAGCCCATTTGTCAAATGCTTGTAAAGTTACCTGTGGAACCAGAGGCATCTCATCCCTCCTGGATGGTTTGCCTATCCTCTAACAGATATCGCAGCTGTGGCAATACTCTCTTGCATCCTTATGAATCGTAGGCCACCACAATCCAACTGTCAGAATCTTCTGTGCCGTAGCTTTTCCTGCATAATGACCTCCTGCTGCTCCGGAATGTGCCTTAGCCAAAATCAATGGATTTTCATGCTCCAAGACACATCTGTGTAGTATTTCATCTGGTCCCATCTTATATAGATGTCCTGCTATCAAGGTAAAGTCAGCTGCTCTAACCACCAGCTGCTTCTTCTGCTATGTTGTCATCTAAGAGGGTGTAAACCCTGTAGACAATTACTGAACAATATCCTGAAAATAGTCATCAACCATATGGATGGCAAACAACTGGGCATCAGGAATACCTTCGTCCAAAGTAGTGGGCTCTTCTCCTGACTCGAGCCTCGACAAGTGGTCAGGTCCCAGGTTAAGTCTTCCTGGCTTAACTATGATCTCAAAGTCATACTCCTGAAACAAAATCAGCCATTTCCATATCCTTCCACCTAACACAGGCTTGTTAACCAAATACTTCAAAGCAGAATGGTCAGTGAACATCTTAAAATGAGATCCTAACAAATAATGTCGAAATTTCTGCAAAGCATAAACCATAGCTAGACCTTCTCGTTCTGTCGTAGTATAATTCTTTTATGCTATGGACAAATTTCTACTTGTAAAAGCAATAGGGTGATCAATATTACCTTCACCTGATTGAGCCAATACTACACCTAAAGCAATGGAAGATGCATCGACATGAACATGAAACTCCTTATTCCAGTTAGGGAATACTAAGATAGGGGAAATTACCATCTTTTCTTTCAAAATATCCAAGCTTTCCTGACATTCAGGTGTCCATTCAAACTTAATATCTTTCTTCAATTTCTTTTCCATAGGGGCTGTAATCTGAGCATATCCTTTAATGAATTTCCTGTAATATCCAGTATGACCAAGCGTAGTGCGAAGTTGCTTAACAAACTTCGGAGGTGGCAAGTTCACAATAATGGCTATCTTCGCAGGATCCACCATCAATCCTTGCTTGCATACAATGTGGCCTAGCAGAATTCCAAAAGGTGCACAAAAGATACACTTCTTCAGGTTCAATGAAATCTGATGCTGTCTACACTTGTCCAGCATAAGTCTTAAACTGGCCATATGATCTTTCAATAAACCAAAGATAGTCCAATCATCAAAGTAAACTTCCAAGAACTTATGAATAAATTCCTTAAATGCAGATATGACTACTCTGGAAAACATAGCAGGTGCATTCTTCAATCCAAAGGGCATAACCGTATACTGAAAAGATCCCATTTATGTAGCGAAGGTTGTTTTATGTCGATTCTCTGGAGCAATTCTGATCTGATGGTAACCTGAAAATCCATCAGTGAAAGAATAAATTTCTTGTCCTCGGACATTGTCTAAAACTTCATCTGTAAAGGGAGTAGGAAAAGGATCATGTAAACAGGCATCATTCAGCTTCCTCAGATCAACACAGATTCTAATTTCTCCCTTGGTCTTCTTTTCTTGTACCACCATAGGGATGACCCATTCGGACTTGATAGACTCAATGATTCCTGCAGCGAGCATCTTATCTAGCTCCATCCTAACTTTTTATTTGTACTTAGGATTCAACCTATAAGGGCGCTGCTTCACAGGCTTCACATCAGCTTTCAAAGGGATTTTTATCACTCCTATACCACCAAGGATACCTTTCATTTCTGAGAACTTCGTCGGAAATAAGTCCTGATACTCATGGAGGAGTTCAGTCACTTTGCTCACCATTTCTTCGTCCCAATAATCTCCAATGGTTGCGTACTTAGGCATTTCTTCTGATCCAATGTTTACTTTCCTTGTTTTCAAGGGCTGAGTTACTTCAGGTGATTCGACTGCTGGTCCATGTACTTCGCAATGTCCTTCTGGCTCAGGAATATTAATGTTGTGAGGGTCATCGTCTTCATCAATGGCGAGGTTACAACATTCTACTGCATTAGCTTCTTGTTCTTTCCAATCAAGTTGCTGCTCGACTATTTATTTATCATCAAACACCTTAGTATGGATCACCCTAATAGCTGCGTCCAAAGCAGGGAAATCCTCATTAATAGAAAATGTGAGCAAAAAACTATCAACAAGGCTAACCCAACTTACAGCACCATCGTGAAGCTCCGCCTCCGCATACCAATTCTTTGCTACAGTTTCCAGAGTGTGTACAAACCTATGTACCCATTCTTCATAAGGTACATGCTTCCATGCTTCATAACACTGCTCCAAATGTTCCTGAGGGCTAGTCTTACCATTAAATCTGCTTCGTATCTCCTGAGGTTGATCCACGAATCTCAGGCGAAGAAACTTTTGACAAGCTCTCCAACTATGAATATACTTTTTATGACCATTCCACCATCTGGCAGCTGCGGCTTTGAATACTGAATCTAGAGTCTCGATTTTCTGTGAATCTGGTACTTGTTCTGAGAATTGTACAATAAAATCTTCTGGGTCTGTCAAGCCATCAAAAGTAGGTAAGATTCTTGGCTGTGAGCCAACTCATCTGATAGACTTGGTAATTCTTTCACATCAATGTCCATGCAGCTCATAAAGTCGATTCTGCCAATTCTCTAGGCCTTCATCTGAATCAGTCATGCAAGAATTGTCACACTGCTAATCCATTATACCTTCAGTAGTAGGGTTAACATAGTCTTCTTCTTTAGCTGTGATGTTGTAAATATGATCTAAAACATCCTGATCTCCATCTCTGACTGGCTTTGTATACCTTTCTCCGTGAGAAGGGTCCAACGGTACTATGACTCTCAAGCCTTTTCCCTCAAAAGTCATCTGTCTATTCTTAAGGTTGGTTACTGCATAATTGTCTATTGCCCATTCAATTCCTAGCAAGGCTGGATAGGGGTTGCTATCATCAATTATTTCAATGACTTCAAAATCTGCTAAGGTACCAACTCCATCAATATCCACTGGTACACTAGGGAATCTTCCCAAGGGCACAATCTTTTGCTGATTGGCTAATCTCAAATGTATAGGGGACCATTCAAGCGTAGGTTTTCCCATTTGTTCCCATGTCTGCTTAGTTAGGAAATTCACTTCTGATCCCAGGTCTAAAATGATATCAATCATGTCATAATCTCCTATCTGAGCATGCAATCTCATTTCTCTTCCAGTCCTTCTAACTCTATTAACAGTTTTTCCTCTATCAGAGCTTTGCTGAGGTTCGCAAGACTGAATAACTTTCTGTAACTCATTCAAAGCATTCTGATTTCTTAATAGCTTCATACAACTCTGTAAAAATGATGTTAGTATACTTACTTGATCCGACGAAGCTTCTTGAAACTGTAACTGCTGTTGATGCTATTGCATAGTTGCTACTGATGTTCTAGGATCAACAAAGTCTTTTTTAGCTTCCATAAATGTTCCTTTTTCTCTTCCAACATCGAAGGCTGGAATTATCTCTGGGGCCTTACGGACCCAAGCCTCGCCAGGCTGTTTCCACTTATTCTGCACTTGCGTCGTAGCTCCACTTCTTGTAACAACGTTAACGGCTGGGACAGGTCTTTTCTCTACAGCAATCATCTGAAGATTTTGAGTGGGAGTGCCATTTCTTTCTTGTATCTTGGTTATCAACTGTGGGAATTGCTCAATCACATGATCTACTGCTCTGCAATATCGACATGTCGTAGTTGGGTCCTGATAGTCTCTAGCTACATGTCCTGCCTGATTACAGTTATAGCAAATAACCTGGCCTCGTCCTCTTCCAGGCATACCACCACGACCACGACCTCTGAAATTACCTCGAACTGATGTACTACCACGGTAACCATATCCATCGTTGCTTTGTGCATCGGGTTGTACCCTATAAGCATCATAGGTTCGCTCTCTCATGAGGTCAAAGCTACGACATTCGTCTTCGTTGTGTTCAACTGACTTACAAAACTTGCAGTAGGGATTCTTAGGTACTTGAACATATCTCTGCAGCAAATAGCAATCTTCAGGTCGATGCTAGCCAGTTGTTCTACAGATCTCACAATATAGGACATTAGGGTTAAACGGGTTCGGTGCACCAGTATTCAAATAATTTCTTAATGCAGGACACTGTTCTTTGTCATGACCTTCTGTCTTACATCGTGTACACCAAACCTTTTCTCGAATATATTTCCCTTTTTTCATGTCACGAAGCTCCAAAGCCATTTCTACTAACTGTGCTTGTATTTGGGCTATTCCAGAATTATCTCCAACAGGAGCTGTTTCAAGTTTCATAGCAATTTCCAATGCCTCTTGCTGATCAACAACCTTCTGTTGCATAAGCGGAGTCCTGACATGAGGCAATAGTGTTGCGATGAACCATTCTTTATGATTTTCTGGTCCAATAGTGAAACTAACTTGATCCAATAGAACCTTGAACCTCTGATCAAAGTCCCATACTGATTCACCTCGCTTTTGCTGAATTTATTT
>LPNX010370479.1:0-122850 GCA_001517045.1 Pseudotsuga menziesii | reverse complement strand
GACTTAATGGGGTATAATCGGTATTCTGGCCTAGGGTATAGGATCCAAGAGTTCTCTTGTATCTTTTACCGTTGCGAAGCAAACCACTTTGCTCGTCAAAGTCACTTTCTCTTCCAAACATAGGTTAGTAGCAATAAATCTAGCAATCTGATTCGATAAGAAATATGCCTTTCTCAGCCAAGAGCATTTTAATTTTCAGACTTAATGAATTCAGGTACTTACCCCTTGGTCCTTTGAAAAACTATCTTTCTGCTTCGCTGAAAGAAGTATGTGTGTCGATGGCGAACTCCGTCACAAATGCTTCAAGGTTTCGCGTTGTCCAGAATTCAACAACTCTTGATACCGCGTTGCTCGTATTTTTCAACAGCTTAATTCTTTCTGGGGTCCAGTCAGGAGACTGATCTTCTTTGAAGTTTGTCTTTCTTTCTGTCAACCTAGATAACCACTGATGCAATTCTATGTGGATAAAGAAAATTTCATAAATATCAGTAAAAACGTACCTTTGCAAGAAGTTGTCTGAGCTACGACGAGGGTTGTTATTATCTTGTTCAGCAAATTTCAGATAAGTATCTCCGACCCAGTCACTGATTTTTTTTTACTGAGGGCCTCCAAAACATATCCCTCCAGGTACGACATAGATCCCTCTTGAAGCAGATACTGGTTCAACCGGCAACAGAACCCATTTGTTGGGCTTAGGGCAGACCCGGGTTCTTATACTTTTATCTTCGTACCAACAAAGAGACCCACAGTGTTGGCCCTTTCGGCAACAACCTGCGAACAGGTTGCAGTCTCACCCGAAACAACTATGGGGTGCCACAAAATCAAGTTTCTGTAGGAGAAAGAGGGATATTACTGTACCTTTAGCCTTAACCAAGAATAATCATACAATACAGAGCTTCGATATTCACTTAAATAGCTTCACAATTTAGATAAAAGATAGTTTCTTGCTTAACCCTTAACTGGGAATTCATAGTGAAGTTAATACTTAGCAATTTATCTTACTTGATCATTTATCTACTTATCAAATGCATAAAACTAAAAGGAACCACCACAACACAATATATACGTGGTTCACCCCCAGTGTAGGGGTTACGTCCACAAAACTGCGTTTTATATTCAACAATTTACAAACACACAGTTCTGATCTGTGCACTCAGCTGCAGATATTCTCAACAACCCAAAACTGCGCACTTAGTTGCAGAACCTTTCTTCCAAAACCCTCTGCGCACTCAGCTACAGAGGTCGTCCATGCACTCAGCTGGGACTTAGCCTTAACCCCCAAAAATAGACCTTAGCTTCTTCGCATCAAATTATCATCATACACAAAAACCTTCGAAAAAGCTCTTTTCTCCTTTACATAAGTGCCTATTTATACAAGTGCACTATTACAATACCATGGGCTTAAACCATGAGTTATTTACAAAAAGAGGGGCTTCGACCCAACCCCAAAACCCCTAAGACTATTTTGGACCGCAACTCCGCTTACAAGCTTCGCACCAAAACCGCGGAGCTGCCAAAATTAAGGACCTTCAAGGTCCGAGCCCCAACACAGAGAAGTGTTTGCATGCTCTTGGTCATAATAGGTAATAGGTTTGATGCCTTTGATTTTCTCTATTTTCCAATAGTTGTATCGGTATCGTGGGGATAAGTTGTCGGGAGGATGTAGTGGTGTAATTGTTTGATTTAGAGTTTCTGTACGATAGTGAGTTATCTGTTGTACTATGATGTTCCTTATTAGACTATTTTTTTCTACTAGGATTAGAGATAGGGAGCATTGCTGCTGCCTGGTTGTACTTACTGATAGGCAATTGATTTTGTTGGGTTGTATTTCATGTTAGGAATTGACTTTGTTTTTGTTATTTAATTCATTTAAGCTGCAAACAAAGTGAGAGTGTATACCCTTGAGAAAATATGAGAAAATAAAGTTGCAACACACTTGAGTTGTTTGCTTTAGAAAGGTATCAATGATGTGTGTAGTTTGTTGTGTTCATAATTTTGTGCTATGTGCTGTCTCGAGTATACCTCATCAATTTGATGTTATCAAAGGTGTTGTTAGCAAGAGGACGGATTGCTGAGAAATTGAGCTGCGATTTCTGAAATGAATCGCTTTCGATTTGATTGGGAGTTGTTGTTTTCGTTTCTGTGTGAGAGGGTTGTATACTCACATTTTGAGAGGGGTCACATAAGAACCACTGGTTGAAGAATGACTGCATGCTTCCAAAAATGAGAGTCGCCATCTGTAGAACTCTTCCCCCAACACTGCTTGGATTTGCATAGGTCTGCAGGAAATAAACAATGCACAAACCGATGGAGATCACATTGACAAGTGTAGGTCAAGAATAGTCATCTTAGCTGATGAGAGACAACTAGTCAAACCACCAAAGGAATGGAGCTTGCGCAGAGAGTTAGAATGCTGCCATATTTGAGAAGATTGGAAAACAATGGAGAAGCCATGACACCGAGTCCCAATACAACAAGATAAATGCAATGATTTGACAACGCTAAAATATCATTAGGTGTTTGAAAATGAAAATAAAAATGTAATTAAGTGACTTGTACATTAATGAGCATATATTCCAGGTCTCAATGGTGGGCAGAGACCAGTGAGGACACGCCGAAGCAAACCATTTAGATATTAGTGAGGACATGCATAAGATAACCATTTGGTGGAGGGACAACCAATATGAATAATGTTTTCAAAACGCACCTCAGGAAAGAAGGCTATTAATGTAAATATCAATTATAAAACTAGAGGTGGCAACACAGAAAATACACCGCACCTATGAAAACCAATACAACAGGTAGACGATCATGGTCCTGGTAGTGAGAAATGTCGCCATGGATTTGCTGAGCGACATGGATCTGGCATCCATAAAGCGTGCCCTTAGCCTCCATGTGGTGCTCAACTTCTTCGACCCATAGAATCTCCACCAGGTCGCCAATGGCACCACACTCTACTAGACAACCGACGCAGCGACGGGAAACACTGGCTTCATCAACACCACAGATATCAAGGGTGGCAAGGTAAGCTTCAGCTTCTTGGGGGATGGAACCAAGCTGGATTCCATGTATGTCAAATCTGTGAAGAAAGATGGATACAACCAGTTTGTTGTGGAGGCGAGTCAGCCGATCATAACACGACGAAGATCTTGCAACTGTGCTTTATCAAAACAGATGTGACGTTCATAGTGGAGGGTGATGGTGAGGGGACCTTTGCGTCCAGTTCAACATCTTATTAGTGACACCTCTAAATGTGACATAAGTCATTGTGAACACAGTGAACCTGCCCTGGATGTATTCCTTGTAGGACTTGAGGACCTTAGTGTTTGAGATCAGACCGAGGAAGATCTTGTAATTATGTTTTATCAGAAACCATGGGGGCTTCTCAGAGTTGGAAACAAGATGTACAATAGAGACAAAGTCTCTGTGCTGGAGTTGCACTCTCTAACCATATACATCATACTTGGAACCCTCAATACCATCAATGGCCCCATCTCTACGATGGCGAGCGCTGGTGCTGGAAAGTAAGTATTGACGGTATGGGATAGTAATATAGAGCAAGACACTTAAAATCCTTAGATCATCATTGGATGAGGAAAAGTACACGGTGGGTCCTTCTCTTCACTTTATTCATGACGAAGGTAAATATTCTTTATTGAAATTTAGTTGGTCGACAAGAGGTTGGATTGCTTCTTGATCAATGAAAGTCTAGTTGAGCAAGATATAAATATAAGACAATAGGTGGAGTCAGGAGGAGAATTTGATCATTTTCCAATCTACATGGAAATTCTTAGAGACTTTACAAAACCCACCAGTCCCTTTAAACTCTGCAATGCTTGGTTAAAGGAGGAGGAGGCCACTAATATTATTAAAGAAAATTGGATCCCCTACCATCCAGAAGTAGGGAATCATGTCGCTCCTCATTTTGTAAAAATATTTCTCAGGTAGAAAGGAGAATTTGTTGATAAAGTTGTCATTGATGCCAACGGTGTCTGGTCATTGATTCCAACTGTTGAGTCCTTGGTGCCCCTTGTGGAGCCCCTGAGGGTTAGTGTTTAGTTTGTGGTTGTCTATGTCAGAGGACTCCTTTTAACCTTTTCCAAGCCCAAGCTTGAAGCTCTTGGAGAAATGGAAAAATACCTGGTTACCTATTGACTTGGTCAAGTGCCACTAAGTTGGATATATCTTGGTCCCATTTGAGTCCATTATTGAGTTCCTTAATCCTGGTTGATCTTTGGTTACTAGTATTTGTGTTGCTTGTTATGCTTGTACTTGTTTTGGTCCCTTGATTGGTTGTTGGATGGATGATGTGGCTCATGTGTGTAAGTCCTTTGATGTGTTGATGTTGGAGCCAATTGCTTGCATTGGGTGGTCTTGAGTTTTTGATATCTTATGGGGTCCTTGAGTCCACAAGCTTAGATCTCCATCCTCTTGCATGTGGATACTTGGGTCTTGAACCCACACATATGGTGGTTTGATGGCCCTTGGACGCTATATGGTCATTGGCATGTTGTAGCTTTGTGGTCATGCATATGAATCCCATAAGATGTTGCAAAATAGTGGTGAGGTCTTTGTAACCCTCTTTTGGGGTTTTGGTACTCTTATTGTGATAAATATATATAGTGGAACCATTGGATATGTTTTTAATGATACAAAGACCTTGAATATGATGATGATATTCTTGAAAAATTCTTTGTTCCCACTTGATTGATGGTGTTGGGTCCTTTATACCCTTGATATGATGAGTATATGGTGGATGTCTCCTCCTTTTTGATGTGAAGTATGTGGATGTGAATACCATCGAATTCCTCATGCCTTTGATGATGTCCATTGAAGTCTTTGACTTTGGAACTTATGCATAAGGTAACATGGTCTTTGACACCTTTGTGTGTGAAATATTTGAAGTCTTAAACAAATTGAAGAATTTAAGCATATTAGGCCAATAATTTGCAAATAAACCGATCATAGGTAGATATTCATCATCAAGATATTTACGTTGATATGCAGACCATCTTCTAACTCCATACAGTTCAAGAGATATGAATTTTTGAAGTTGGTGTACCCCACATTTTTGGGCCAACCGGCCAAACAAAAGAGAATTTAATTATTTGTAATTTTGAATTGCATGTCGACCTAGTTGGAGACACTAACTTTTCTCCACGACCTATATAAATAGAATATCAAACATTTCATTTGGTCATCAATCAAGTCTCTCTTTGGTATTTCACAATTCTCGGAGAAAAGTGCGAAACTTTGTGGAGGAATCTTTGGGTGTCTTTGAGGATTGAAGAGATTTACTAAAATTGACATAACTTTCTCATACAAAATCATAGTTACAAAATTCTTGGCTTGTTGGAAATTCTGTTACGAGGGCTATGTGAGAACATGATCTAGAGTTTATTTTGGTTTGTATATTGCTTCTTAATCTTGTGATCTTAAAAAAGGTACACAAGCAACTTGGTACATGTTAGTTCAATTGAGAAGGATTGACACATGTTGCCTTATGTGCAGTTGGTTTGACTCAGACTGGATGAGTTGTATGAGAAGTTAGTTTGAATAAGGTGGACTGAGTTTGGTGCACAGTTGGTTAGACTCAGATTGACTGAGTTGGTTGATGCGAGCAACATATTGATTGGTACAACTTGATTGAACATGTTGATTGTATAGGTTGATGAACAATGTGATACAACGTACAATGATCAGTTGATGAGTAGTGATAAGATGATGAGACATGGTTAGTAGTGGTAGTGGTTGTGTAGTGTGGTACATATTGTGCAGTGTAGTACAGGTGTTGATTAGCAAGTCCATAGGATCAGTGTGGTCATGGTTTAACAATTTCTATCTTCATATAAGGGTGGCAGGACGGGGCAAGGAAAGGGGGTTGTAGCCTCCTTTCGATTGTAGCTGGAGAACTAGGGAGTTGGAGCTTCCTTCAAGTTGTAGCCTGTAAATCAGGGGGTTGTAGCCTCCTTTCAGTTGTAGTTGTAGAATTGAACTAATTGTAATAAGGTGGTTGTTTCCTCCTTCTAGTTGTTGCTGGAAAGCTATTGTTATAAGGATTCCATGGTTTTTCCCCTAGGACTTGGGTTTCCATGTAAAAATATTGTGTACTGTGTTTTGCTATGCTTCCTATGTGATGCTGATATGACGATATGTGATGGTGAGCTATAATTGTTGATATACTGATAATAACACACTCTATATAATATTGAATAAGTTGCCGATAATTGTTAACATTGAAAAAGTAACAAAAGCTATACACACTGTTCACCCCCCTCTCAGTTTGCTTGGTGTGTCCAACAATTGATATGAGATTGGTTCCTTCACAGAAATACTTACCAGCTTGAAGGATATCTTTGACACATCACGGGGTTCTCAATGAATGGAGTACCATTGTTTTGTGGAACAAATTACTTCATCTGGAAAAGAAGAATGCAATTTTATCTTGAGGCAGAAGGAATCAGTATGTGGCAATCAATTCTTACTGGATATAATCCTCCAAAGAAAGTGAAAACAACAACTAAGAAGGACGAAAAGATGAATAATTCAATGGTTATGGAAACCATCATAGAAGGATTAACGGATCACCAAAAGAAGAAGATAGGAAAGTGCAACTCATCTAAGGAACTATGGCTCAAAATAGAACATATCTACTCCACTAAAGAGCATGAAGAAGAGGTTATGAAACGTATGGTTGAAGATCTGACAAATATCCAAAATAAGAAAATATGAAAGTTCAACTCAATTGAAGACTTTTTGTTCAAAATAAATCAACTAAACTTAGATGAAGAACAAAAAGCAGAAGACAACCCCATCAAAAGTTCAGTACAAGATCCAAGTAAGTATGAAGGTAAGTCCCCTAAACACTCTATTTGTAATGCTTTTAAAGAGATATGTTTACCAGGTATAGAAGATAAGACCCATTTTGAATTCATAGAATGAAATACTTCATATTGTGATGAAAATCCTTGCTCTATGATAAGTGATAGAAATTTAGCATATACTATTGTTCTAGAAGAAATTCAAATAGACAATGAAATTACTAATGTTTCACAAGAAGTGAAAAAAATTGTGAACATAACCAGGTATTGCAAGAGAAATTGTACGAATCTACAAAAAAGAATCCAGAAGAATCCGAGAATGCCACACAGACTATAATTGATCTAAAAATCCAAGTTGAAGAATCTACCAAAATCAAAGAATCCATATCCAACTCTTTGAAAGATAAACTTGAGAAGTCAACAACATAAAATGAAAAGCAATCAAAAGAAGTTATCAAGCTCAAAAGACAGCTAGAAGATAAGGAGAAAGAATTGAACTGCAAGCTACAAGGCAAAGACAGTGAGATAAGTACCTACAAGACTAAATAAATATTAACAGAGAAATTAAGAAGAAAACAAGAACTTATCAAATCCTTGAAGGTAGAGTTACGAAAGATGTGTCTGACAAACTTTGAATTTGAAAAGGAGCTCTCAGAAATCAGAAAGGAGAATCATGTACTAAAAGGTCAACTGCAAAAACCATTGAGGATGATCAGAATTCAAAAGGACAGATGGAAGACAGTATCATTGATCTAAATAGACAAGTAGAAGAATTCAAGAAAATAGAACAAGATCTAATGAAACAAATCCAAGAAAAGATAGAAATTTGTCAAAAGCAAGAACTGAAGATCCTCTCTCTGAAGGAAGATTTGGAAAAAACAACTACTCAGTTAAAGACAAATTCAAATATTGAGAAAAACATTGAGGAAAGTAAAAGCTCTATGGAAAAAGAAGAAAAGACTAATAGTCATACACGTATTCTCAGAAGATCCCATGATCAACAAGAATCAAGAGAAGGTACACCACAAAGAATATTATTTTCTCAGAGATACCCTATGATGTTTAATGGCTACTGTTTCAAATGCAATAACTATGGCCATAAAACCATCCATTGCAGAGATCATGAAAAAATCACGCCAAGAAGAAATCAAGGCGGGTTTTCCGTTCAGTGTTACAATTGCTAGCATTATGGTCATTTCCCAAAACATTGCAAGATGCAGGGGCAAGTTAAAATTTTGGAGAAGAAAGCAAGTTTAATCAAATGACATGAACAACCATAAACCTACTAAAGCATGGAGAATAAAGTTAGTAGATTGCACCATTGATCAAAACAGAAATGATGAAAATCTTGGGAAAAACCCCTTACCATTTCGAATACTATCGACCATTGATATGAAGTGTACAAAGAACGTGTAAAAGGAGCTATGTACTTGATTATCAGATTTGAGATCAACTATGACAATCTTTTCAGTATCGTATAGTAGTTGGTTCGAACAATATCTTTGTGACAGAATAAAAGTTCATCAAAATATCAACAATGTATAAGATATGGGGAGCAATATCACCAAAGGATGTTCTTATTTCCATTAATGCAAACAACAAGACAAGTTGACAAAGGAAGAGAAGTTGATGACAGGGGGAGCATTATTGTCAAAGGATGCTCCCTTTTCCATTACTTCCAAAGGGGGATATAAGTTTTGTTGACAGGGGAACTTGTTCTAAAGAGGAGTTATGGTGTTGTCACCGATGAAAAAGGGGGAGATTGTTGATTAAGTTGTCATTGATGCCAACGATGCTTGGTCATTGATGTCATCTGTTGAGTCCTTGGTGCCCCCTATGGAGCCCCTAAGGGTTAGTGTTTAGTTTGTGGTTTTTTGTGTCAGAGGATCCCTTTTGGCCTTATCCAAGCCCAATATTGAAGCCCTTGGAAGCCTTGGAACAATGACAAAATCCCTAGTTACCCATTGAATTGGTCAAGTGCCACTAAGTTGTATCTTGGTCCCATTTGATTCCATTGTCAGTTCCTTAATTTTGGTTGATATCTGGTTACTGGTATATGTGCTGCTTGTTATGCGTGTACTTGTTTTGGTCTCTTGATTGGTTGTTGGATAGATGATGTGGCTCATGTGTGTAAATCCCTTGATGTGTTGATACGGGATCCCATTGCTTGCATTTTATGGTCTTGAGGTTGTTGAGTTATTGTGGGGTCCTTAAGTCCACAAGCTTAGATCTTGATCCTATTGCATGTGGAGACTTGGGTCTTGAACCCACACATATGGTGGTTTGATGGGCCTTGGACGCTATATGTTCATCGGCATGTTGTAGCTTTGTAATCAAGCATATGAAGACCATAAGGTGTTGCAAACAAGTGGTGAGGTCTTTGTACCCCTCTTTTGGGGTTTTAGTACTCTTATTGTGATAAAGATATATAATGGAGCCATTGGATATGTTTTTAATGATATGGAGACCTTGAATATGATAATTATATTCTTGAAAAAGTCTTTGTTCCCACTTGATTGACGGTGTTGGGGTCCTTGATACCCTTGATATGATGAGTATATGGTGGATCCCTCCTCCTTGTTGATGTGAATACCATCGAATCCCTCATGCATTTGATGATGTCCATTGAAGCCTTTTACCTTGGAACTTACGTATAAGGTAACATGGTCTTTGCACTTTTATGTGTGGAATATTTGACGTCATGAACAAGTTGAATAATTTAAGGGTATTAGACTAATAATTTGCAAATAAACCCATCATAGGGAGATAGTCCTCGTCAAGCCATTTCCATTGATATGCAGAGCATCTTCTAACTTCTTACGATTGAAGAGATATGAATTTTTGAAGTTGGTGTACCTCACCTTTTTGGGTCAGTCGACCAAACAAAATAGAATTTAATTATTTGTAATTTTGATTTGCAGGTCGTCCTAGTTTGAGGCACTAACTTTCCTCCATGATCTATATAAATAGAATATCAAAAATTTCATTTGTTCATCAATAAATTCTCTCTTTGGTATTTCGCAACTCTTGGAGAAAAGTGTGAAACTTTGTGGAGGATAAATCTTTGAGTGTATTTGAGGATTGAAGAGATTCAATAAAATTGTCATAACTTTATCATACAGAATCAGAATTACAAAATTATTGTCTCATTGGAAAGATTGTTGCGAGGGATATTTGATGACATGATATAAAGTTTATTTTGGTTTGTATATTGTATCTTAATATTGTGATATTAAAAAAGGTACACAAGCAACATGGTACATGTTGGTTCAATTGAGCAGAATTGACACATGTTGCTTTATGTGTAGTTGGTCTGACTCAGACTGGTTGAGCTGTATGAGAAGTTGGTTTGACTCAGGTGGACTGAGTTTTGTATGCAGTTGGTTAGACTTAGATTGACTGAGTCAGTTGATGTGAGCAACATATTGAGTGGTACAACTTGATTGGACATGATGGTTGTACATGTTGATGAGCATTGTGATACAATGTACAATGATCAGTTGATGAGTAATGATAAGATGATGAGAAGTGGTTACTAGTGGCAGTGGTTATGTAGTGTGGTACATATTGTGCAGTGTAGTACATGTGTTGATTAACAGGCCTGTAGGATCAGCGTGGTCATGGTTCAACTGGTTTCTATCTTCATATCAGGGTGGCAGGATGAGGCAAGGAAAAGGGGTTGTAGCCGAAGAAGTAGGGAGTTGGATATTCCTTTATGTTATATCCTATAAATCAGGGGGTTATAGCCACCTTCCGGTTGTATATGGAGAATTGAAGTCATTGTAATAAGGGGATTGTTGCCTCCTTCTAGTTGTTGCTAAAAAACTATTATTATAAGGCTTTCATGGTTTTTCCCTAGGACTTGTGGTTTCTACGTAAAAATCTTTTATACTATGTTTTTCTATGCTTCCTATGTGATAATTATATGATGATATGTGATAATGAGCTATAATGGTTGATATAATGATAATAACGTACTTTGCATAATATTGAATAAACTGCTGAGAATTGTTAATGTTGAAAAAGTAGCAAAATCTATATACACTGTACACCCGCCCTCAATTTGCTTAGTGTGTTCAACAAAATTAAGGAGTGGGATTTTAAGAAAAAAGAAAAGGATGAGTGGGAGTTCAAATTAGTTGAAAAGGAAATTGCACATTTCCAGGACTTTGAAGGAGGGGTTTACCTCTCCTAAGAAACAAAGACTCAACTGGAAAATCTGGAAAATAAAAGGAGAAAACTACTTATGGACTAGGAGGAAGTCTGGCGCCTGAAGAGTACAATGATTTGGATGGAAAGTGGTGATGATCAATTTTTTTTTCAATCCTATGTAAGAGGGAGGAAATCACAGAACACCATTTGGGATCTAAAAAATGAAAATGATGAGGCCACCACTCCATTCGAGGGGATCACTATATTGGGAATCTCTCATTTTAAATCCCTTTATAAAGAAAACAATAGAGTCAATTTAGTTGAGATTATACCTCTCTCTCAATTTTTTCTTGGGTTCATAATCCCTAAAGATAATCAGGAACTCATGGAAGAGGTATCGAAGGATGAGCTCAAGGAAACACTTCACAACTTTCAAAAAGACAAAAGTTCTAGACTGAATGACTGGACTATTGAGTTTTTATTGGCTCGTTATGAGGTGATTGATGCATCTATACTACAATTGGTGGAAGAATCTAGAAAGGTGGGGATCATGCACCCTCCCATAAATTCCACTTTCATTTCCTTGATCCCCAAAACAGATCAACCTTCTACTTTGGATGACTATAAATCGATCTCATTTTGCAATATCACTTACAAGGTGGTGGCAAAGATCATTGCCAAGAGGCTAAAAAAGGAACTGTTAAAGGTTATCTCTCAAGAACAGTCTAAATTTATGGAAGGGAGGAAGATTCATGAATCCATTGGTGTTACTAAGGAAGGCCTTCATTTGTAAAAAACAACATGTGCCGAAGGCGTGGTTCTCAAGATAGATATTTCAAAAGAATTCGATAGGGTAAGCTGGTTGTATCTAAGAATGCTAATGACATATTTGGGCTTTGAATATAGTTTCATCAAATGGATTATCAATTGCATTACAACTGCCTCCTTCGTAGTTTTAATAAATGGTGTTGCTTCTTTTTCGGGGATGAAAGAGGCCTTCGGAAAGGATTCCTCCTCTCACCACTCCTATTTCTGTTGGTGGTGGAAGGTCTAAGTAGATCCATTTTGCATGCAAGAAGACATGACTCTTTTAATGGTATTGACATTTCTCACAATCTCAGGCTTAACTTTTAATTGTGGATGACATTCTCATCTTCTGTGGTGTATTGGTGAGGGATGATGAAATTCTAGAAAACATACTGAACCTCTTTGGACTCACAAATGATATGGTTATAAATGCACATAAGTCAACTCTCACCTTATTTATTTTAGAAGAAATTGAGGCTCAAAGCTACGCATCTCTCTTCCCCTTTGAAACCAAATTACTTGATGATGGTCTAAAATATCCGGGTTTCCAGTTAAATCCCAATGGATACAAAAATAATCACTGGGGGTGGCTACTCTCTAAGCTGGAGAAAATACTAAGAGTCTAGATCCATCACTGGTTATACATAACTGGCAGATTGGTTCTCATTAAATCGGTTTTGGAAGCAATGCCAATTTTTATTGGATGTCATTGGCATGGATTCCTTAAGGAATATTGGATAGAGCTAGGAAAATATGGTCTATGTTCTTATGGTTGGGTAGCTCTGAACCCTTTGTCTCTCCCTATATCACTTGGGAAATCCTTGCACAACCTAATTCTTAAGGAGGTTGGGGACTAAAACACATCCATTCGTTAGCAGCAAAATTTGGATGGAGAATTTTTTCCACAAAAAATATTTGGAGTAATGTTGTGACTGAAAAACACATTACACTTGATTCAATCACAAACTGGGTTAGGAATCCGTAAAAAAATATAGTGGGAATTTCGGTCATCTGGAAAGCCGTCCTTCTTTCTCTCCCACCAATTGAAAGAGGACTGGTATGGAAAGATGGTAATGGTTCACAGGTTCACATCGGATCAGATCCTTGGTTGGGATTCTAGAACATACATATTCTTCCCCCACATATCATATAGTTCCTTCATGCACATGGACACTATCACCTAAATCAAATTGCAAACCGAAATTCCTCAACCATATGGCACCAGGGGTGGAAAAGTGAGGGGTTTTTGGATTACCACACGAGATGGGTAATCTTTGGAAGGAATATATGCTGGATATCAGAAGCACTCATGTTAAAATATTTTACAGGTTGAACGAACTCATATGGTCCCCTACTCCTCAGGGAATATATACTCCAAAATCGGGATAAAAATGGTTAGCAGTGTCCACGCAGTACATAGACAAGACATGGTGGTAGAGGAGAGTTTGGAAATCACATTACCCTTTAAAAACAAAAATCTTTATGTGGTGTGTTTTGGAAAATATGATCCCAATTTGGGACAAAATGAAAAGAAGAAAAATTGAGTGACCAGGATGGTGTGCTCTGTGTACGCAGAGTGAGGAAATAACCCAACACCTTTTCATTCATTTCCATTTTGCCTCAAATAACTTGGTCAAGCTGAACATTGATTTAAATCAATCGTTGGAATGGCGTGGATCCACAGTTGAAGAGGCCTGGAAATCCTGGATTACCTCTCCAGTGACTGAGAGATATCAAGCAGTTCCTCTTATTGCAATCTGGGGAATTTGGCTGATGAGAAACAAGGCAGTTTTTTAGGACAAGCCATCAATTTTTGAATGTGTTTCTCACACCAACACTAATATTTTATCATATTTTCCACAAGAAAAGAACTCCCTGATTCCTCATGTTATCTCCGAGGAGGTAATAAACAGACAACTGTCGTGGGCCTACTTTGATGGGGCTTTCCAAAATGAGATATGTTGGGGGTAGGGTTCGGTTCTTCATTTATATGAAAATCATTCCTTTAAATTACAAATGGGTCTGAGACGCATGGAAAACAACTATACAAAGCTCTGTGCATTAAAACTCATTCTCTACTTCATAAGCTAAAAGAACTGAACTCATTTACATATCTTTGGGAATTCTATGATAATTATAAATTGGATAAACAAAGTGCAATTTTGCCACATTGTTTTTCTCAATTTTGTTTTGACAAAAACTCAGTGACTCTTGGAGGAGCTTGAATTTTTCTCTTGTTGACATGTTTAAAGGGAACAAAATACTGCAGTTGACCAACTCTCAAATATTGGACTAAATCTCCCATTTTGAAAATGGAAGATCTCAAAGAAAAATAACAAACTTTTCCATGAATACTATATTAGGAATTTTCTGGATGGATTGGAACTGATCATCTAAAACCAAAATCTTTTTGGGTATTCAGATATTATTTACAACTTGGAAAACTTTATATTATGTGGATGGTACAGGGGTATTTAGACCATTTTTTGATTTGAACTAATATTATATCATGTGACAGCGAAGCTGAAAAGCTAACATCAAGAAAAGGCTCATAGCATCCTTTCTGCAATATGTAATTTTATTATGCTTTAATTAAATTAAGTTTTTTCTTTGATACACGCACACACACCACCATCGTCTAGTTGTTTAAAGACTTAATGTTGTGAAGAATTTTGTTTAACATTATTAGAAGTTTCCCAAAAATAACCAAAGAATACTCAATAAGTAACACTAACTTAAAGAAAAAAACTATTTCAAGACATCTTTAAAATTGTATATATATTTTAGCTTTTTAAAATTGTAAAATATATATACTAATTTCACACTTAAAATAGTGAGTGTTCATGTTAATATGAGTATATGTTGTATCTATGTAAATGAGGGAAAATAATAATTGAAAGATCATATTGATATTTGAAATGGAATGGATCTTCTCCTCTTCATGCACCAAAAATCAAATTTGCATTTCCTTATTCATGGAAAACTAGATTCAATGGTTTGTGCCAATGAAATATTTTGTTAGGCCTTTCCATTCCAAATTATTAAGATATCTCTTGTAACACCGTGGAGTTGTGATTTGAACATTGCAACATAATGCAAATTCGATAAGTCTTATTAAATTTTTATATATATATAGGGGGCTTTGAATTGAGATGGAACTATTCTAATTGTTATTTGAGAAAAAATTAAAGGGACATAAATAAAATTGTATGATAAAGGACAAGCGATGTATGGAAATATGGGAGAAAACATAGACTTCACTAAATAAAATGCAATTTTTGTAATGCACATTTTTTGGGAAACTCTGAACACTATCCGAAATATTTCAAAGAGGCTTCAAAACTTTGGCATTGAAAGCATGCTTTCTCAAAACCCTCATTGACAATGAATTTCATGTTGACTCCATGGTTATGAGACAAATGGGGAAGCTCAAGGGAAGTGATATTAGGTTCTGATAGGCTTGAAAAACTCATATATATGTGGATTCTTAATATTGTGTGGCTTAGTACTTTTCACGAACAATTCACATACCTCCTCCTTCAATTCTTGGTCTAATTTCAAAACTAGTAAAACTAGTAAAAGTAGTAAACTAATCTTTCTTGGTTTGGTTCCAAACACCACTAAAAATTTCCAAATTTCTTATGAAAGGAACTTATGGAATTTAAAACATCCTAACAGACCTCAAACACTCAATAGCTGAATAAGAAAAATCATTTTGACATGATATTCAAATTTGCACAATTTTGGCCAATTTCTAGCTTTATACTAGTGAAACCCAAGTTGACCCAAATGCACCCAAATGAATTTAAATTCTATATGGAAGAGATTGAGGGATATTATGACATCCTAATGCATATTATGAATTCTCATACACTTTACAAATTCTTCTGCAAGTTTCTTTAACCACATGGAAAGAAGGACAAAACACTAGGAAATCGATGTTAAAACCCCTAAGGGTAGATGACACTTTTGGCTCTCCAAATGTAGTACGACCCTCCCAAATTTCAGAACAGAGTATGGGGATGCATATCAAACATAAATGGATATCATTTCTTCATGGTTATTAAATTTTAACAAGAATATATCCATGTAATGGTTACAATTCTCACCTTAGGGACATTTTTTGCATGATGAAGCTAAAGACAAGCCATGATAGCTTAACATATGTTGATTTGTGAAATCTAACGGCGAGCACGGACTATGTTCCCCCCATCATTTGAGTTTTAAGTTGTATTAATGAGAAGGGAAAATATTAGGGAGTTAGAGTTATCAAAAGGGTTAGATATTGCCATGGATAGTGTCCTATAAGTGTAATGTATAATTGTCGATATTGCAAGGTATAAATTGAGAAAGGTAGATAAGAAGGTAGCTATTAGAATGAGAAGTACATAGTAATAAATCTAAATTGTGGATATACCATTTCGAAAATTTGTAATTCTTAAAATATTTGGGGAATCTTGTATTACTCACGTCAATGGACATCTTTAAGCATAGCTACAAGGGTTATAATGGGATTACATCCTAGGTGCAATAACACACTTTCCAAGTTAAATTATGAGGAAATTATTTATGAAAGAGTTGTGACAATGTTTCATAATCAAATTTAAAACATATATAGAAGACAATGTCTTCCTATGAATCACATTAAAGGAAATACAAAGTAATTTAACAAGGATGCCAATTATTCTATGGATTAGGTATAGTCATGAACTTTGAAAAGGTGAAATCGACAACCTTTGCAAATGTTGAAAAAAAACGCCTACCATGTGATGAAATGGGTAAATTTTAGTAAACATTAGTGTGTGTAATCCAGTAAAGGTCTAATCAGGAAAGTAGAGCCCATGTTCTGCTGTGTGGGAGGATGCAAAGACTATGCGTCAAGATTTTCCCTCACTATTTTGACCATAACTTCAGGACGAAGTTTCCTGAAGGGTGGGTGTATGTAACTCCCCATATTTTGGCTAGCGATTTTTATCAGTTAGACATATTGCACTATGTTTTCTTATTATCTATTGGACGCAGCTAGACTGAGTAAACTATATTTACGACATGTTAGACCGGATTGTATGTTGATACTATGTTTATGATGTTACTATGATTATGCTGATACTATGATTACAATGTTATGATTATGTTTATGCAGTTATTATGTTGTAGTTATCATGAGATTTGTTTATTTTATAATGACAATGTATGTTTAATTGTCATCCTTGATGAAATGTGGTATATATGATGTGGTACATGGATACCAACCCATGATGTGATCGAATTAATGATTTTATGCGACGAAAGGAAATGATGTTGATAATATGGACCAACTGATGATTGATTGAAGACATTGTTATAAATGTGTTTGCATAGTACTAATCCACAGGACACGAGGGTTATGTAATAGTCAGATACTTGATATGAAGTGTGGTGCAATACCTATTTTGCAGAGAGTCTTATTTACCAAATTGATGATATGATGACACATTCCAATAATATTGATATCAACACAATATGGTTTTTGATAGGGTATAGACCCATGATGTTGAGAGGGATGGATGTATGTTCCACCCTATGTTTCTATGATACCCGAGGCCATGGGAGGGTCGTGCTGAGACACGCTCCCCAAGTTATTGTGACGACGACAACCGGATGCCTGATAGGAGAGGCCAGGTCTGCTAGTTAGCCGATGCTACTGCTCTTAGGTTCTATGTGGTTAGGTCAATATAGCTAGCATCCACTTTTGTATTAGCAGAGGAAGAATAGGGAGGATGCGAACTTAGGTTAAAATGGGAGGATATGTTAGTTAGTACTATTGAGGGTTGGGTATTCCTTGATCTTGAGTTAGTGGTAGTAGGCACCATTACTTGTACTTGATTGATTAAACTAGTGTAAACATAAAGATGATGATATGAAATCTTAAAGAGTTAACTGTTAAAATAACTAAGGATGCTAAAATAATTATGTTATATTTATGTGTGTTCTACTTACTTGGATGATTATTATTAGGGGAGATGATGTTTTATTATAGTGCATTTATGACTCGTGCATAGGTTGGTCACGCATGCACACCTTGCACATGTACGCTAGTATCAATATACAAATACTTAATATGTTGAATAATTGAATAAGTTGAAGTAGGTAAATATGTTAATTAATAGACATTGATTAAATTCAGATAATGAATGTTAAGTTAGTGTACATGTGTAAAACAAGTCAATTAAGCAATTCATTAATTATATGTGAACATTGTAATAAGGAATTAAGATAAGTGTTGTCAATATGAAATGTCATTAATAAACATTAACTTTGGAAAGTTGTACCATTTAATTGTTAACGGTGATTAATTGAACCATTAAAAATACATTTTTTTATTGATATAAGTGTACTAGATTAGTGTCAGGGTACTTGGCAATTAAACAAATAAATGTTGATATTGTTATTTACCATCAATTATTATTGTTATTGTTGTTATTATGATTATTAAAATAAAATTCTTATAATTGTTTGTCCATTACGAAAATCATAAGTGAAAATGCCGAATTGTTCAATGACTAAGTTAAATATTATAAAGGTGATTGATTGAAAGGTATTATTAATTTATTGAAGGTATTATTAACTTATTAATTTATAAAGGTATTATTAATCTATTGAATGTACTGAGTATATATATACTGCCATGTCAGACAATGATACAAATTTATATTTTATAATTTAATCAAACCACTACTTCGAAATTGAAAGAGTCATCTTGATAACTATTTAATTATTATTTTATTCAACATAATAAATGAAGGATAAGACCAATAATTGATACACCACCTTATAAAGGTCCTAAATTGAACAATTCGAGAATCATTAAATGATGTACATTCAACCCATTGAATTCAACTTACCTAGTCTCAATACCATTGAACTGCTTGAGAAAAGAAGTACATAAGAATAATATTTTATTATGAATTAGATTGTAAAACAAGCCATCGTAATGAATGTTTTAAGAGGGCAGCAGAGTAAGTCAGAAGGCTAATGAAGGTGGAAAATGATATATAGGCAAGATTTTGGGGATTATTTAGGGGTTGGTTCTTTTGAGTGAGAGGTGAGGGAAGGTTGGGTTTTTTTTGGAGGGGAGGAATTCCGAGGAGGGGGAGAACTCGAGGCTTGGAGGAGGGGTAAGAATCCAAGGAGGTGGTGAGAAACTCAAAAGGAACTTAGCTTTGAAAACTATGCTATCAATCCATGGAAATGGAAAATTATGGAGAATTTCACCAAGGAAAGCTGCTCTCAGGATTATCGATTTATGGGCTCGAGGGCAAGAAACTCATTGGTTTCCTAGGTCAAGGATGATAAGAGCTAGTCGACAGGGTGGTTCATCCATTTGGTTACAAAGGGGCTTGGGCGATAAGCTAAAGGAAATCGTCGGGATCTGCATCAAACCAAGGGATCTACTACAACCGACATGATCCAAGTATTCCATTGTGTTAGATTTACTATTGTTATTTTCTAATTTGATGCCATATTCAAGTGTATAAAAGATTAGCTAAAATGAATGGAAATTTAAGTTTTTATGCATGTTTATGTTATCAGACTGCATTATATCCTACATACTGCAAATAAAAATAAAAATATGTACGTGTTGTAAAAATATCTATTTTATTCAATAGATTCTAACTGAGTCACATTACATCAAAAGCTTAGGAAAATATTGATTTAGTGCCTCCTGGTAAAGGAGGATCACTACAAAGTCACCAAGGTTACTTTATTACACACATAAGCCTCATATTATAACAAAAGGGTGTTATCTCAATGGAAGAGCACCTATCTTACATGCAAGCGGTTGGCGGTTCAAGCTTGTCGTGCCTTATCATAAATTAATGTTGTGGTTTATTTTTATGTTGATTTAGTTTAGTGACAAAGCAAAAATATTTTATTATACGTTTGTTTTATTTATGCCTAAAGATTATATGCAAGTTTTATTTGTCTTGATTTGAAACATCAATTTGATCATTCATTATCTCAAATATCATTTCAACGCCCTCTCTATGTATAAGATTGAACTACTCTATTGAGATAAAATATTTCTAATAAATCTTGAGAATTGAGGGTAATTTGTTATGTGAAAAGAGCCTAAGGAATTGTTGTGCATGGTTGTTTTCCTTCTTATTATATTTAGTGATTGCTTAGCCTTATCCTTTATCTCTAAAGTGGCATTATTGTTTGAGGGATTTAAAACTCATTCATGAGATAATACTCATTCAACGAAGTTCCCAATGCCATTAAGACATACTAATTTCCCAACGAGTGGTGCTACGTGCTGATTGGTCAACATGACACGTGACCCCAAATAAATGAGGCCATGTTGTGCCATAAAATCATGAAATTTGGTAGCAATCATGTCACTTGGACACATGCCACCATGGACCCACATAAACCATGCCATTTTAAGTAAAGGATTGTGAAACATGGTGCCATAGAAGCTAGCCTCATAACACTTCGCCCATATAAACCATGCCATTTTAGGTAGATGACCGTGAAACATGATGACATAGAAGCTAGCCTCATGGGGCAAGGTGTGAACAATTGGAACCAAACCTTGGCTAGGGGGCACCATATAGTATTGACATTCAAATACATGGGAAAGAGGGTGTGACACTTGGTGCCAAAACCTTGCCAAATGCCACCATAGGAATCTTGACATTTGGCACCATAGAAACAATCCCACTTAGCCCCATGATCCATGCCATGTGGGGCAAAGAGTCATGAAACTTGTCACCACTAAACCTTGGTCCATGGGGCATATGAGGTGTGGAATCTAGCACTGTAGATATCATGGCACCCACTATATTGTTGTGAAAATTGTCGCCATAGGAGGCATACCAATTGGAAGCATAGAAGGCATGCCAATCGGCACCATATAAGTGGTAACATGTGACATGAGCATTGCAGTGCATTTCATGTGTTGTAAGTGTCATTTTATTTTATTTGGATTAGCCATAACCACGTTTCATTGGTCACTAAGCATAAGCAAGAGGGAAGATAGAAACAAGGGAATAATAATTAGATGTCAGGGAACCTAAGTTAGTGAGGAGTACACAACATCGAATGGACTTTATTAACATCGACTATGCAACTAGAGAATCTAAAACAAGCTAGTGAACTAGAAGGTATGTCATCCATGCACCTATTTGCACTATAGCTTTCACTATACATAAGACTTGCACCAATAATTGAATACTTATATGGTGTGGCTGATAGCGAATTGTAAAATATGCGAAGCCAAGTTCCTAATCACATATGTAGAGAATGTTTGGTTGGGATGTTTTTAAGGTTGAGATGATTGACACCATAGACTTTAGGGAACTTGGAACTTTATAACCACGACACTCGATAGTTTAGGTGCTAGGAACCAAGGAGGTATTACAGTTAGCACCATGCAATTCCATGTGCACCATTGACATCATGACTCTTGTCACCAAAGTGTATGACATGTGGCACCTTGAGAACTTAACTCTTGGCACCATAAAATCTTGACACATGGCACCATAGGAACACTACCATGTGGCATTATTGAGGTGTTCCACTTGAAAGCATAAAAGGCATGCCACTTTGGACCATTGGGCATACCACTTGGAACTGTCACAATAATGAAACTTGACACCTAGGAATGATGCCACATGGTACCATAGAATATGATTCCAAGTGGTATCACTTTGTACCATAGCAGTCATGACATGGACCCATAATAATAATGCGATGTCACACCATAGTGTCATGCCATTGGCATTGTAAAGGTTGATACACTTGGCACCATACATGCACCATAAGAGGCATGCCACTTGGAAACATGGGTGTAATGCCATGTAGCACCATAGAGACATCATGACACTTGGCACCATATGAGGCATGACACTTGGGACCATAAAAAGGTGTAATGTGGCACCATTTGAGTGTGACACTTGGCATTGGAGGAAGCATGACACTTGGCATTATAGGCATGTGCACCGTAGGAACAATGCCAAGTGGCACCATAGGAACAATGCCAATGGCACCATTAAGGGTATGGCATTGAAATGATGTCATGTGGCATACTTAAGGGTGTGACACTCAGTGTTATACATTTGGCACCATAAAATTATGCCATGTGGCACCTTACCCTACCCTTAATGACATTGCATAGCATCATTCCTATGTGCCAAGTGGCTTGCCTCAACGGTGCCACATTGCATGGTTGCTACCAAGTGGCATAGAATTAATACCCATAAAATGTAAAATTGAGCAAAAAGATCTATGGATCAACACACAACTCACAAGAAAGATCACACAACTTTACTGAGAAATTGAAGAATAAAACAATGCAAAAGTGGCTTGCAACTGTGAAAGCTTTCATTAATCAAAAGTAATTAGATAATTAATTTCAATGAAGTACAATGGATAAATAGCCACATGCAATTCGAATCCATGTGAGTAAATTCGAATTGGTTGGACTCTACTTGACTAAATGGTTAACTGACCTTGTCTAAATCATTATCGGAGTTCAAAATCCAAACTCAAGTGTCTAATTCAGTGTTGACTAGTCTAACTGACTGAGGTAGGTGAGTAAATGTGCCTCACCTGCATGCATCCATGAAATCCTAGCGCTAATTGAATAGAAATGAGTGTATGGAACTAGAACTGAATGTAACTGACTCCTAGCTGAGCTTGACTACTCACCAACCGAACTCAACTGATGGAGGTTGGTATCGGCTCTCCCAGTGGCTCCTAATTTGTAGGGATTGATCTAGGAGGCCCCTAAATTGATGCTTGTAAGTGAAATCAGTGGCATTTGGCCTCAATTAGTGTCCCCCACACTTTAGTAACTGGTGCATGTGACCCAATTAGGCCAAGTGGACCCAATGGTGCTAGTGACTAGAAATAGACTGAAAGGATTCCCGATTTAGAAATAATGACCAAAATGGACAAGGGAGGATTATAATCCTAACATAAATACAATGGATTTAGCCATGGTCATGCTAGGACCAATTTATCCAAAGAATATTTGAGCTTTATTAATCCATCCAAACTCTCCACTATACAAAGCAAATTCCCCAAAAAGTTCATAAATACTAGGATTGCTTGCATAAGCATTTAAGGAGTAAACACAACTAAAAAAATAGGCAACGAATTCCCACAACATGATACATATGCCCAAATGCATAGATTAAGCAGTCATACACCTAATTCATGCAATTGATTACAACATTCAATACCAGGAGTAACAAAATGAACAACTTTTTTCCCATATGAAAAAACAACAGAAAGATACTTATTTGCTATAGAAGATAATGCATGCATTTAACTGCACATGACCACCTTACCACCTAACCATATGTATTTGATGATAATACCACTCTTGTGATTTCCTATAAGGACACAAGGCTAAAGGGATAATCCATTTCATAGGGTTTTCCCTCCCTAAACCCACTACTACATATGGCTCAATTTTCCCACGAAAAAGTTAAAAACGTTGTTTTCTAGGAAAAAGAGTTCAAATTTTTGGAAAAAAATGAAAATGCCCCCAACGTTCGTCCCTATTGCGACGTTATGGAACCTTCATGGCTATTGCGACAGACTTCTCATGGCTATTGCGACGAACTTTTCGTGGCTATTGCGACGCAAGTTCATGGCTATTGCGACGAAAGTTTGTGGATGTTGCATTTTTTATTTTATTATGTTGGATATATCGCATATGCAAAGAAACATATTTGACACATAATTCCTATGAAGCATAAGATTGTGGATTTTTTCCCTTTCCCATGTAGGGTATACCATGTGTTACTCTTGGGTTTGGGCATGCAGCAATATGGATTTGGCATCTTTTGACACATAGTGCATATGGACTCCGAGATCCTAGCATTTTTCATTTTTCATGTCAGATATATCCCACATGCAAAGAAAGAGCGACTTCTTAAGTCTTTATATGAACAAATGGATCTAGTATAACTTGACACATGGTGCATAAGGATATTGTGATCAATTTGGATGGGGATTAGTCTTGGACTTGGTGGGGAATTTGGGTTAGGGATTAGGAATATGGTGGTTACTTATGGGTTTGATCATGTAGTGATATGTATATAGTATCATTCAACTCAGTGTGTGTATGGAGCTTCGATCCATTTGGATGGGGCATGGTCTTGAACTTTGTAGAATGCTTGGGATAAGGATTCACCATATGGTGGTTAATCTTGGGTTTGATCATGTAGTAATATGCATTGCATGTGATGCTAATGGCATCTTTTTTTCTCCAATGAGCTATGAGCACTAAAACTTGGGACAATAATTGATGGTTTAATAACATGGCCAAAGTCCCATATATTTGTTTTAAGGATTATAAGTGGATAATAGTTTGGGATTTTTATTGACTACTGAATATTAAAAGGGATAAGGAAAAGGGTTTATGGCATGAACTTAGTGGTTGGGAGACTATTAATATATGAAAAGCAATCTCTAGAAGGAAGGAAACAAAATTTTAGTGACAAGGCCATGGAACAAACAAAATTTTAATGAATTGTATGGTGAATTGTGCATCAATATCGAAAAATACATAGCATCATAAGGAATTTGATACCATAATAAAATGCCACCTTCACATCCAAGGAATGATTATATAGGTGATTTTTTATGATGGATACACAAATATTTTTTGGCCTTCTGTCTACCTTGCCATATGCATGCAACATTTCTTTGTTCATGTGGCTTAAGTGATAAAATCATAATCATTCTATTGTTAAAACTTCTTAAGTGTTGTGTATGCATTTTCTTTGAGATTGGTATTGTCATTCAATCAACCTACAACCTATTCCATAATGTGTATAAAAAACACCAAACTATTATGAATCCATTATTGTAAAACCATATGAAAATCTAGATTTAATTCATAAGACTCTATGACATTCCTAAGTGGCAATAGTAATTGAGACGACCTTGAGCCAACGAAGAAATCTATATTGAGAGTAAAGGATGAAGATATTGGGAAAACAATTTCATTAAGCCTAAACGAACATGCAAATATTTAAAAGGTAGCTTTTGAACACTTTGTTAGCTTTTCCATTGACCGAAATGGTTATCAATAGTCCCATGTTAAAGGTTCACCTATGTGCTTTTCATCTTTGATTTTATGATATACCTTTTTTCTTTGCTAATTCAACGTCCTTCATTATATTTTATAATTATTTTACATGTTATATCCAATATTTTTGCATGTACATGGCTATCTTCCTTTTTCCATTATAATTTTTGCAAATAAATGGAAGATTGTGTTGACCAATATAGAATCCATGGACAAATCATGCCCAAAGAAGTCGAAGATTGGTTTGATATTTCAAATTATTATTTTCTAGTATGGTGTTTTCTAGACTACGACATCCTGCTTATACATTATAGTCATTTTTCATAGTCGATCCATGACAAGGAAATCACTCATCCTATGCTTGTCTTAGTAAAAAAGCAAGGGATTTAAAAAAAAAATAGGGGCTTGCCACATCTTCAAAGTTTACCTAAGTAATTTCCATATTTTCTTTTATGGTCCACCTTTTTTACTCCACTTCATTTACATCCTTCACTAGCTCATGTAATTCATTTACCTTTTAAGTCAAGGGCTTGTGCATGTTCATGGTTATCTTATTTGTTGTTTTTTATTGTAATGCGTGTAAATATATGAAAGGAATATAGGTACAATGGTTGAAAAAACATTTCGAATTTGTGGTGGAAGGAATTGGGGATTGGTTCAAAATGTCTTATTATTCACATCTTTGAGTATGTTTATTTACAGTACATGTTAACACTCTCAAAATTCATTTGAAGTGAAATAAATATTTGGGTGGTCCACCAACAAGTATACATTGTGAATCACCCTCATCGTTGTCATCATTAGCATCATCATCATCATCACCATCATCATCATCATCATGGTCATCATAGGTAATTCTTCATCTCGTGAACAATTTTTAAATGGATATAATGCATGCTTGTGTGGTGACATCTCCACACCCATCTCTATTTTTACTTGCTATATTTTTTTAATGTTGTCAGTAGAGCCCAAAATCCTCTCACTCCCTTGTCCATTTTGAACTTGAGCCAAAGCTATGCCTCTTGGTGATTTCCCATTTCCATTTTGCTTTCCAAAACAAATTTTTCACAGGTTCGAAAGAGGACATTCTATTCTGGTCCATTTCCAAGTCATTCGATGATGTGAGTTTTGAACCCCCTACTCATAAATTTATGGGGTTAATCCTTGTTCAAATCCTTCCTTTGTTTTGTTGTGAAATTGGTTATGTATGAGTTCTTTTGAAGCCTCACTTGCATTCATTTCTCCTTAACCTTGTGGGAATCCTTAGCTTAAATTGTGACTTTCACTTGTAATTGTTTGAGTACACATACAATGCCACTATTTAGATCATGTTTCAGCACACATGCATGGCCAATGATGGATTACATAACTTCACACCCAATGGCTAAGTAACTGGATGCCTCCTATTTTTCACTATTGAGATCGTGTTTGAGCACACATGCATGGCCACCGATGGATTACATAACTTCACACCCAATCTCTAAGTAAATGGAGGCCACCTATTTTTCTCTAGGGATAATCTAGTAATACACAAGGCCCCATTGCACCAAGTTATATGTGATATGTGTTTGAATCAAATTTTCTATGAATTTTTATTTGTATTAGTGCGGTTTTGGTTACACATTTTTTATGCTATTTTGATTATATGTTTTATATGTGCATTTCAACAAAATTTCATATATAAAATATTCATTGATTCTCTTCCTTTCCAATAACTTGGAATTATTTATGAATCAATGGCATGTGGTGTATCAGATCATCAATAATTCATGTAGCATGTTGAAGAATCATCATATGACCAAAACATTTTTGTATTGTGTTTGATTGACCACTTGTACAAAATGTCTCTTTTGGGGTGAATGACTATATATCATATCCTGTTGAGGCATCTTTACGTTAGATATCATTCATTATTTGCAATTATACAAAAAATATTTAACATATCCTTGTCCTTGGACATTATATATTGTCTCCACTATAAAGTCTATATTTCTTACTATAGTTTACATTTTTTGTACCATACTATCCTTTTCACCTATACTATTGAATATTTCTAGTCATTAGTAATGTTCCCATTTTGTTTCATTTTAAGAAAATGTATATTACGCTCTAGGTAATATCCTAGTTAAGTTTGTAACTTATACATGCAAGTAAGGCCATTCATCTCATGCCATTTCAACAATTAATAAAAAGAAAAAAAATGAAAAATTGCCTCCTTAACCCGACCAATAGAGTAGTATATAGGGTTTATTCCTTGATCAAGGCAACATGTAACTACATATGATAAGACCAACTTTTCCTAGAAAATGGAGATATTATAGTGGTCAAGCAGGTGGATTCCTTTAATTCAGAATCATCATCATCGACATCATAATCACCATCGACATCATCATCATCATCATCACCATCATCATCATCGTCATCATCATCACCATCATCTTCCTCCTCATCATCATCCTCATCGTCATCATCATCATCATCACCATCATCATCCTCCTCCTCCACATCACCATCCTCATCGTCATCCTCATCAACATCAACATCATCACCATCACCATCACCATCACCATCATCATCATCGTCATCACCACCACCACCACCACCATCATCATCATCATCGACATCATCATCGTCATCGTCATCATCATCGACATCATCATCATTGACCCGTGAATATCATCACCATCATCATCATCATCATCGTCATCGTCATTAGCATCATCAAAATCATCACCATCATCATCACCACCATCATCATCATCGACATCATCATCATCATCACCACCATCATCATCATCATCATCATCATCGTGAGGATGATGATGACGACGATGATGAAGATGACGACGATGATGAATATGATGATGCAAATGATGAAGATGATGATGACGATGGTGATGTCAATGCCGATGATGATGATCATGATCATGAGGATGATGATGACGATGATCATGATGAAAATGATGATGACGACGATGATGTCGATGATCATGATGAAAATGATGATGATGACGACGATGATCATGATGAAAATGATGATGATGACGATGATAATCATGATGATGGCAACGATGATGATGAAGATGATCAGGATGAGGATGAGGATGATGAAGATGATGATGATGATGGTGATGTCGATGCCGATGATGATGATGATGATGAGGATGATGATGATCATGGGGATGATGATGATGATGATGATGATGCTGATGAAAATGATGATGATGACGATGATGATCATGATGATGGCGATCAATACGATGATGATGAAGATGATGATGATGAAGATGCAGATGATGAAGATGACGATGATGAATATGATGATGATGATGGTGATGTCGATGCCGATGATGATGATGGTGATGATGCTAATGATGATGATGAGGATGATGGTGATGATGATGGACACGATGATGGTGATGATGATGGACACGATGATGATGATGATGGTGAATATGATGATGATGAAGATGATGACAATGATGATGATGATGAAGATGATGATGATGATGATGGTGATGGTGATGATGATGAAGATGACAACGATGAAGATGATGATGATGATGGTGATGTCGATGCCGATGATGATGATGATGATGATAGTGATGATGATGACGACGACGACGACAACGATGATGTTGATGATCACGATGAAAATGATGATGATGTCGATGATGATCATGATGATGGCGAGGATGATGATGTCGATCAATACGACGACGGCGACGATGATGATGATGATGATAATGACGACAACGATGATGATGATGATGATGATGAAGATGGTGATGACAACGATGATGGTGATGAAGATGATGATGATGATGACAATGATGATGATGGTGATGATGATGCTAATGAAGAATATGGCTATCATCATCAGCATCAACATCACCATCATCATCATCATCATCATCACACAAACTAATTAGGATATATCATCCTTTCCCTTGGTACTTTCTAGTATGGAATTGATTATCTTAGAGTTAACACTTCATATGACCAACCTATAACTTAATAGGAAAATCACTATATGCTCTATGCATTTAAACTAGTCGAAGTCACTCAAATCTTAAATATGAACAATTTATCGACATTTTCACAAATTCCCTAAAATAAATCCAAGTTCTTAGAGATTTGGTCTATGCTAGAAGTCAAGAAAACTGTAATTGAGGGGTGATGAGCTTTAATGTCTCCTTCATAATTCTAATTTTATCATTTTTGTAAATCCTTCAATCCTATCGCAAGTTGTTCTTAACAGTGCAGTGTTAGGGAATTTCAACACTAGGCATAAGTACTTTAAGGTCAACATGATGTAATGCAATTATAAATTTAGTATGGTTTTAGGTGTTTCCTTAATGTGGTTTTGTACTTTAATAATTTAGTTATCACAATAATGTGTTATACATGAGTGATTTGATGACTTCAAATATACTCTATTATACAACACTTTCCATTCCTTATCACCTGATCAGTATATGATATTTAAAGATCATGAAAGATCATTTGTAGAAAATTGATACAAAAGATATGCCAAATGTAATTTCATTTTTAAACATCAATAATTTCCTTTAGTGTTGTGTATCTTTACCTTTTATCTGAAGGGGGTTTCTACATAAATATTGGAGTAACTATTTTTATTTGTGTGTGAGTGGATGTACTCAACATGTTCAATCCTATTGACTCTTTTTTGGTCAATAATAATAGAATTAGGAAGTATTGTTATTTCATCCCTTATTGAAAATTTGAAAACCTAATGCCTTAGTGAATCTAACCAATTTACATTCAAGTATTATATTATCTATTATTGATCCTTCATTAATCATAAAAAACATAGTTTAGTTTTGATTTCAATGTTGTGGTGTTACTGAAGCTCATAAACTTATTAGCTTGCTTATGGACCTTATTTGGAATTGAATATAAGCACTATATAAACATAATAAAAACATAATCCTATCCATATAATGCAAAACAACTCTCTATAGAAATGCAAAAATCGATCTCTACACAATTTGTGATCCAACTAGCTACATTTCATTATTTGTATTTGCATGACATCGAGTGTTGTTTATAGTTGTCGTGAGTCAATCATATTCATGAAAGAATTGAAGTCTTGTAGATAAGGACTCATCAAACCAACCTTTTGAATTTCATTTTGACGAAAAAAGAGTGGACATTGGTAGTGAGGTTCACATAGGTAGTAGGCACAAAGTTTTGAGCTTGTTTCAGGCCTAGTAGTAGACTAGTAGTTGTTCTTTTTTGTTATAGTCGTAGTTGTTGACACATTGTCACACTTTAGATTGCTTGGGAACTTGAGGGTCAAGTCACATCTCGATGGCTAGTAAAATATAAAAAAATAAAACAAACAAAACAAAAATATATAAATAATAAAATATAAAATAATAAAACAAAACAAAAATATATAAAAAATAAAAAAATAAAAAATAAAATAAATAAAATATAAAAAAATATAAAAAAATAACACAACAAAAATATATAAAATAAAATAAAATATAGTAACACAAAACAAAAAAAATAAAAACAAATATAAAACCACAACCGTCCTGACACAATATTTCACCGTGAAACAAAGAATCCAATCAATAATTTCACAGCGGAGCCGACACAATATACCTCCACATCTGGAGGTCATGCAGAGGAGGTTTGTTGGAGGTCACGTAGAGGAGGTCGCTGGAGGTGCTGCCGGAGGTCAAGTGTGTTTACGCAGTGGAGGGTTTGCAATGTTCAGTGTTTGCAGAGGCAAATGAGGGTTTGCAGGTCACGCAAAGGCTGACAGAATTCCCCCAAATCTGTGAGTACCCTAGAATGATTGAGCATGCTCCAGTTTTTCTCAAATAATTCTGCTTTGGAATTATAAAAAGCAAGTTCTCTATGTAGAAGAAACAAAGAAATCTTTATTTAGCATGTATTTTGCATCTAGTGCATGGAATCCCCCAATGAACTCCCCCATCTGAATTGGTTTGAAACAATCATTCAGGTCCCTCTACAATCAACCATTTTAGTAGTGGATCTGCAAGATATTTTAGTGGGTTTTTACTTATCAGGGCAGTCCTTTCAGAGCTGTTATGGATGGCTTTCAAGTGGGATGCTCTCAGAATGGCGGACATGGGACCTTCTCTACAAAAACTGAGAGTTTGATGGATTTGGCATGGTTTAATCACGTGTTCACTATTCCTATTAGCTTCCCACAGAACCAAATTGTACATGATATAATAGCAGCAACTCTCACAGCTTTAGTAGCTCTTGCTTGCCTTCGCTTTTGGGAAAAGATGGCTAAGCAAGATGTATTTGATCAGGTATTTTGTTGTAATCGTTTCTCTTTTCTCACCAAATCAATGTATTGTTTTTTTTTCATTTTATTGTTCCTTTATGTCTATGGAAAACGAACTTGTGACCCCTCGCTGAGACATGACTTTCGAAGAACTGAGTAGACTGTGTTGAGTGACTTTTGAAGAACTCGACGATTCACTAAATTACTCGTTGTTTGCATATTGTACAAGAGTTTACTTGGAAAATAAATCGGCTGATACACTCACTTGGGGTTTCCAGAATGAGAAACTAGCGTTACAACAATGCGCATTGTAAGAAACCCGCCCTCATTTCCAAACTGCATTTCTAGTTTCCTTTCATTTAGACTTTGGTGGAAACATTATTTTTGTCTCCTCTAAGATTGAATTGACTTACGATTCCCTTTTGTTTACATTGACTCACCAACAAGGGCACATGGCCTCTCCAACCCTCGTTGAATAAACAATTAGGAATTCCAATTTTATTTATAAAATACCCAGCCGAGATGTCGTGGAGGAAAGTATCCATATCATATGGGCTTGGAACCCCAATTTTGATTCCAAAAACATTTTTTGCGAGAACAAATCCCATGATTTGGGTATTTTTATGAAAATGTAGATTCCCTTGGGACATTTTTCTTTCCATGTGTATGGGTCTGATTTCATTTCTGGTAGCTTTTGAAATGTTGAAAGGAACTTAGAGAAGGAAGAGTTGTAGGTGGCTATCTACTAATTGTTTGACAAAAGTCCTCAACCAAGTAATTTTCCACTAAGTGTTTGAAAAAATGCCTAAACCAAAATTTCCATATCTCCCTCATTCGGATTTTGAGGCTGAAAAAAATATACAGGGTTCGACTCAAAGATTCAACCAAGAAATTTCCAGAAATCGTAGTAACCCTTTTTTTGGGTCCATAATCCAACTAGCAAAGTGTGTTAATTAGGCCCCTTCCAGGTTGATTTTTTTTTTACTTTGAAAGAGACCCATTTGATATGGAGAAGTGAATATTAGTACTATACAGTTTCTTTAGGTTTTCATATAAATTTTAAATAATGAACTTAGATTTTGATTTCATCTCCCTCAGAAAAAACCTTTATTGTTTACCTTCTGGAGGCCAAATCTCACTCAATTTTAGCTCGATTTTCACCAAACAAAAGTTAGAGGAAATTTCACCTCAAAATGGGCCTCCTAAAAAAATTAATAAAATAATACTTAAAATAATAAAATAATATTTATTAATTTTGGAGGAAGAAAAGATAAAAACTATTTTTTGTTTGTATTTTCGACATATCTCCCGGTGTTTTTACTCAAATTTCGATCGAGAGAGCTCGTTGGATGCAGAATTGAATTCCGCATCCAACGAGTACCCACTCGGCATAATTTTGACGGACCCCGCTACCCCAAAAACAAGAAATACCTGAAAAATAACGTGATGATGATGTCCATGGCAGCCATCCAATGGACAGATCAGCTATCCTATGAGCCGATCGGAGGGTTCTGGGGCCGCCAAGTGGCCGCCATCCAATGGACAGATCAGCTATCCTATGAGCCGATCGGAGGGTTCTGGGGCCGCCAAGTGGCAGCCATCCAATGAGCAAATCGGAGGGCTCTGGGGCCGCCACTTGGCGGCCATCCAAGGGACAGATCGGAGGGCTCCGGTGCCGCTAAGTGGCCGCCATCCAATGGACCGATCGGAGGGCTCTGGTGCCGCCATATGGCCGCCATCCAATGGACCGATCGGAGGGCTCCGGTGCCGCTACTTGTCCCCCATCCAATGGACCGATCGGAGGGCTCTGGTGCCGCCACTTGTCCGCCATCCAATGGACCAATCGGAGGGCTCCGGTGCCGCCACTTGTCCGCCATCCAATGGACCGATCGGAGGGCTCCAGTACCGCCACTTGTCGCCCATCCAATGGACAGATCGGAGAGCTCTGGTGCCGCCACTTGTCGCCCATCCAAGGGACAGATCGGAGGGCTCCGGTGCTGCCAAGTAGCAGCCATCCAATGAGCAGATCGGAGGGCTCTGGCGCTGCCAAGTGGCGGCCATCCAATGAGCAGATCGGAGGGCTCGGTGCCGCCACGTGGCGGCCATCCAAGGGACAATCGGAGGGCTCTGGTGCCGCCACTTGTCGGTCATCCAATGGACAGATCGGAGGGCTCTAGTGCCGCCACGTGGCCGCCATCCAATGGCCAGATCGGAGGGCTATCATGCCGCCAAGTGGCAGCCATCCAATGGCCAGATCGAAGGGCTCTCATGCCGCCAAGTGGCAGCCATCCAATGGCCATATCGGAGGGCTCTTGTTCGTCCAGGGGGAAGCCATCGGTCGGCTGGATCGTAAGGCTCTAGTATTGCCAAATGGCAGCCATCCAAAGGTCAGATCAGAAGGCTCTCGTTTTTCCAAGTGGCAGCCACCGGTTAGCTGGATTGTAAGGCTCCCGTGCTGCCAAGCGGAAGCAATCCAAAGGCCGTATCGGAGGGCTCTTGTTTCTCCAAGTGGCAGTCATCGGACGGCTGGATCGTAAGGATGTCGTGTTGCCAAGTGGAAGCCATCCTACGGTCCGATCGGAAGGCTCTAGTTCCGCCAAGTGGAAGCCATCCGACGGCTAGATCGTAAAGGCTCTCGTGCTGCCAAGCGGCAGCCATCCAAAGGACGGATCGAAGGGCTCTCGTTCCTCCAAGTGGCAGCCATCCAAAGGTCAGATCAGACGGTTCGCTGAGCAAAATGCAAACTGAAAAACCGGAAAGAAAATTGCGCCGCCCAGAATTGAACGGGAGGTCCTGACTAAGCAAGGCAGGCATCAGTATACTTTTCAAACCCCAGTTCCATATTCTGTTCAAAACAGAAACGGTGCTTCTCCATTCTGTCATATTCATGCAAATCTGTAATTTTGTTTTTATTGATATTCTTCAAAAGCTGGGCAGATTCAGCGTGATAACCAGGAACCAGGGCTATGCAATTTTATTTATTGATTTATTTTACAAAATTTAAGTGGGGGAATAGAAACAGTAACCCAATATATAGCAGACGGTATTCTGTTTGGTTCGTTTATCTGTACAGGATGGCTCCGGTAACCGACGAAGAATGATAGCCATTGCGTTACTAGCAGGACGCTCTAACCAGCTGAGCTAATAGACCAATTTGATTGCAGAACATGGTTCCAGTTTTTAATTTTTTTAATGATGATTATATATAATATGGTTCCAGTTTGAGCCCAATTTGATTCAAGAACATGGTTCCAGATTTTTATATATATATATTTTTAATGATGATTATATATCGTTTAATCGATTACATGATTTGAATTTCATAAAATTGAAAAATAAAAAAATACTTTTTAATGATAAAAATTAAAAAACATATTATATATATATATGGAAAACTGTTTATTTATTTGATTAATTGAGGTAGGGCGGGATGTGTTGGGTATTTTAATGATAAAAATAAAAAATATATATATATAGAAAACTGTTTATTTATTAGATTAATTGTGGTAGGCTGGTTTATTTATATGATTAATTGATGTAGGCTGGTATGTATTGGGTATAAAAGTAAGAAAATTCATATGATGGATGGTTATTATAAACTAATTAATTTTGATTAAAATTTCTTTTTATTTATAGATATATGGAAGGTTAATGAAGACTTTTTTTATTATATTTTAACTTGGTTTGAACATTTTTTTCTTATTATTATGGAATCTTAATGTAATTTGATTTTAAGTGAAAATTTATGACTTAAAGTATCTACTTTCATAAGTTAAATGACATCACCAAGAAGAGTATATCCATTGTGATTTGGATCTTGGTAGAGTATAAAAACACCTATCTAATCTTTATTATCAATAAGTCTAATATAACCTAGTTTAATTTACAAAAATGTGAGAACATAGTTGAAACAACACCATTAAGCCATGCTTGTGGAACAAAACTTTTCTTCTTTAAATATAATGGGAGAAGGCATGTTTAAGGTCTGGTTGGGCTTGCCTTATTTGATCATCAACCTATTTTCTTTCCCATCTCTGGGATACTATAAACATTAAAATGGAAAAGTCTACGTTCATGCTTAATGCATCTGATATAAACTTGACAATGACCTATATTGAAACCATCAAACATATATGTAATTTAATGCCTCTAAGTAGAGGTCCTAAGAGATGTATAACCTGGTGGAGGAGTGTTATTAGTTTGGACATTTATCTATTTTTGGGTTAAGAGGTGTTCACCACAACCATGCAATTGAAACATAACAATAACTGCAAGTTAAACCTCGTAACAAGCAAAACCAATTCATAATAGCCAAGCCAAGACACTTTTTGAAGTTTGAAGAAACCTACAGAGCTCAAGGGGTTAAGTTCTAGATTATACTTAAGTTCAGTGGTCTACAAACTAGGGCCTTCTTCAAAGCTCTGGAAGTGACAAAATGTATGTACAGAGCGCAAGAGGTTAAGTTCTCGATTATACTTAAGTATAGTGGTGTACAAACTAGGGCCTTCTTCAAAGCTCTGGAAGTGACAAAATGTATGAAAGCCCTCGAAAGCTACGTACGATAGATATACGATGAAATAAGAAATTAAAAATTAACTTGTCAACAATTACAAAATGGTTCTCTAGTCTCAATAATTAAGAAAGGAGTACAGGGTGGCTATGCATACTTCTATCAACATAAGCCCTCGTCAACTGTCACCAGAACATCATAGGTTGTGCAAACATCCAGTGATTTTGAATTAGTTGATGCTCGCTCCAAAGGCGATGACCAATGGTAAGTCCCCATCCCTAGATGGTTTCCCATGTGAGTTTATACAAAGCCAAATGGAGTTTTAATGTGACTGACTTATTCAAGTTTCCAAGGAGGTTACAGAAAAACAATCATTGGCACGAATTTCACATCCCAAAACCGAGGGATCCTAATGTAATGAATGATTGGTTCACACTCACATCTTCTGTGAAGCCTTTGGTTCCAATAAACTCAGATGGCCAAAACATAACTCTTTTACCTAAACAAATAGATGCTCCTTACTGGCTTATCGGCCAAGGATATTGGGCCTTAATTCATTCTAGATAAGTATTCAAATGATTGAGGATCCTCTTCACAATTTACACATCTCCAAAGGAGTTAATGGATGCAGTCCTTCAAATTGTAAGTAACCAAATAGTCAAATAAAATATTAAACCTTTCATGTAGGTAACAAAATTTCAAATGGAATATCAAACCTTGCGTGTCTCTGGTAGCTAATTCCTAAAGAAATAAACTATTGGATGCCATGTGTGTTTTACTCTGAGAGATATATAACAATGTCTGAAATTACGCTTGTCCATGTATATAGAACAGAAGCCTACAAACTAAATTACAAGATATAGCTTTATGATTGAACTACCTTCTTACATGCAGAAATTTTTATTGAGTATGCGGATAAAACTGGCACATGACAATCGGATTCAACAAACTCTTCACATTCTCAAACATCCCGTTAAATTTTTGAAAGACAGAAAACATTAGGTATAGGCTCTTGGAAATTTGAGCCTGCCTATGTAGAACAGAAACCTGCAAAACCACTTAATTACAAGATATATTTTTATAATTATCAATGAATTACTTTTGCAAAAGCATAAATTTATATGAATCTCTTGATAAAACTGGCACATCACAATCAGATTTCACTAACTCTTCGCATTCTCAAGCATTTTTCATTTTATTTCTCATTCAACAAACAGACTATCAGACATTTGCCACTTCCCATCTCAAAATTCGTTCCTGCAAAATCTTTGGTCCTTTATTTTTTGTATTGTAGTATGACACAGTATCATATGATTATTGTTTCCAGGAGTCATAATAAATATATGTTGTTAGGGATGCTGGTTGTTATATCTATTTATTGATTTTAAATTTTTAACTTTAAACCCTGCTTAGCTCCGATTGAAAATTTATCTTTGGTTTTAGCTTCTAGCATTAACTATAACTAGCTAAGATGAATAGTTTTGAACTGTGTAAATGTATATATTTATTTGTATATCAATAAATGTTTCTTCCTTGGGCAGCCCTGCAGCGGAGAGGAATCTTCAATACAACAATTGATGCTGCAACTAATTTGCCTAAATCAGGAAGGCAAAAATGACACCTGCTTTTATTTATGGCTCTGCCAAATAAATAATCTCTGTAAACTTCCAAGTGACCTTCATCCCAATATTCAGAGTCCATTTCAATTTCCATACTCTATTCTTTAATTTTTCACACGGACCTTTCCTTAAAAAGATTTTCTTGGACGCTTCAAAATTTTTAAATGAAGCAAAGAAAATTAAGAAGTGTTTAAAAAATTAAGAAGTAACAGAGTTCGAACAGTTGTGTTCGAACTAATACAATGTCAGCCTGCTGTACGGGGTAATTTCTATTGACATTCGAAAAATAAAAGTTTATATTCATTTCTCGTGTTTGAAAATGCATAAGCTGAAAAGAAACACCATAGGAATTACCTGTTCCGAATTGCTAGAGTTTTCAGAGACGCTTTCCAGCGGCATTGAAGACAAAGACGCCCAGGGTTGCAGCACAGTATAGATATTTCTCCAGCCCAAACTTTAAAGCATTGAAACAATATCTGACTTCAACAACTTTGGCCAATGGATGATACGGGTTCCTCTCATATTCCGAATTGTGGTTTCCATTCGACGTACAGATTTCATCGATCGAGCTGAAGTTCGTGTTCAGTTCTTTAGGTTTTGGGGACCCCTTCGGGATTTGGCAGCCGCTTTCTGTCTTCTGCTGCCAAAACTCATAAAACCTGGTTTTGCAGCCTAAGGCTTTTAGAAAACCTGTTAATTCTCTCAAATTGTGAGACTAGGTGAGCTGTTGGTAAATTTTGCATCTGAAAGAGAGAATGTTTATGCCATTTAATTAAGGAAGAGTACACTCATTATTTGTTTATTCCATTTAATCTAAGGAACAGTACAACTCATTATTACTCCTTATTTTTGTGGGTGAAATCGCATCTTCTATCATACATCATCGTACTTACTAAAATCCTTCGAAGATATGCTTTAATGATCTCGTTAACAACAACCAACACAACAATACCGAGAATAATATTTAACATCCAGCAGAATAATAAATGCTGTGAATAATATTTAACATCCAGCAGAATAATAAATGCTGTGGCCGCTGCATTGTGGGTCGTTGGATTTCAAACAGGTTAAGATCCAACAACTCACAGTGCAGCGGTGACAGCATTTAGTACTCTGCTGCATGTAAAATATTTTTTTCCCAACAATACGGTCCAAACAACGCAAAAGAATCATGTTAGGTCCAACCGTAGCAATAAAAACTTACGGTTTATTCAATCCATGAGCTTCACCTCTTCCTTATGGTATAAGGACTCCTTCGAAGATATGCTTTAATGATCTCGTTAACAACGGTCCAAACAAGTCAAAAGAATCATGTTAGGTCCAACCGTGGCAATAAAAACTTATGGTTTATTCAATCCATGAGCTTCACCTCTTCCTTATGGTATAAGGACTCCTTATTGGCATAAACTAAATCAAAATACTAGTGTTGTTTACTAGCTATTACGCTAAACATCATGGCTAGTGCATATCATGTCGATGGAGTCCAATACTTCCACTCCCTCATCGTTCATCCTTCAAGTAGGGAAGGATCTATTAGCACAACCATGATTGAAAACAAAACTTTTCATTGAGAGGGTTCTTAAACTAATAATGACATGGCAAAGAAAATAAGAGTTGGGTAATAACCAGAAATTGAAGAGCTTTCTCTCTTTTCAAAGGCTATATATATCGAATCTCTAGTTAACTAATCACTTAGGATTTTGCCACATGTCACACACGATCCTTCCTCCTTATTATTCCTTTGTTTGCTAAGTAGTGTCATATGATGGTCGGATTGGAGGGCTCTCAGCCCGCCACATGGAAGTCATCCACCACGAGTCTATTATACTTTGTTCCTTTTCATTTCCCAAGTTTCTAAGATAATTGAGATATGTTTAACTATTCCAAGTCCATTGCATCTTGGCTAGAATCCCCTGGGAATCTATTCCCTTTGTCATTTCCCAAGTTTCTAAGATAATTGAGATATGTTTAACTATTCCAAGTCCATTAAACAACAAGATTTCAAAGTTGAGGGCTTATCCAAAAGTTGTCTCTAAGAGGAACTAATTATTTTACCAAGCTAGGAGAAACTAATATAATAGACAACTAATAATCAAGCAAGGAGAAAATCACCATCTTGGTTGCTAGAGTGCCTAGGAGACATTTTATTTCATAAAACTCGTCATATGCATGCATGTTTATATAGGTGGATTGCAAACTAAAAAAAAATTAGTCATCCATCAAACAACACAACAAAAATATAGCAGATGAACTTGTGACACAAGTATATATTTAAAAGAAAGAGTTAGATTCAACACTCTTTACCAATAACTATTAAAGGCTCAACCTAATTTAGATTCACTACAATAAATGTTATTCACAAGTTGTGTTTCCATGTAAGCAAAGAGGACCTAATAATCAAGCGAGAAGAAAATCATCATCTTGGTTGCTAGAGTGCCTAGGAGACATTTTATTTCATAAAACTCGTCATATGCATGCATGCTTACTTGGTGGATTGCAAACTAAAAAACAATAGGCATCCATCAAACAACACAACAAAAATATAACAGATGAACTTGTGACACAAGTATATATTTAAAAGCAAGAGTTAGATTGAGCACTCAATACCAATAACTGATGAAGGCTCAACCTAATTTAGATTCACTACAGTAAATGTCATTCACAAGTTTTGCTGCCATGTAAGCAAAGAAAAATTAGCTGTATATTAAAACTTGTTTCCCATCTCTTCAGAGATCTATCATTTACACATATGGCAACTTTTTTGGCTCTGTGAAGAGACATCCAAGTGAAAGACACTCTTTAGAACATACACATTTCCATCAAACAAGAAAAATAAAAGATTTCAGCATAAAATATGGATCAACAATCTTGACTTTTTCAACTTGAAACTGGGGACAAATATCATGGACATCCCATAACATATTCACACACATTAGTTACAATATATCAAGCTAAAATTCCCTACCAATGTAATGTTGGAAAACCTCTCCAAAGGTCTAGGTGGTAACCAACATCAAGCATTTTTGAAAAGAAGGCTATTTCACTATCTCACTATTTTCCATATATACACCTTCTAAGAGGGAATCTAAAACAAGGAGGGTCGTGATCTTCTAGCATTTAAGCAAATTCCTTACAATTATCAAGCTTTGAAGTAGAGAACCAAGTTTAAAAAATAAAGAATATGAAGGTTATACTACCTTCAATAATTCGTTAATATCTATTTCTGTTTGTAGCCTCCATCTCATAGTTGCACTGATTGGACTCTACCCCTAATGTGTTGGCACCCCATTTTTTGGTTCAGATTGGAATGCCAAAAATAGATTTGAGGACGAATCCAAAACTTTCCATTTTTTGGTCTACAAATCTGTCTCATAGTTGCAATGATTTTCCTTCACCCCTAATGTGTTGACACCCCATTTTTGGTATAGATTGAAAAGCCAAAATTAGATTCGAGGAAGAAACCAAAACTTTATATTTTTTGGTCTACAGATATGTCTCATAGTTGCACTAACTTTTCTCCACCCCTTATGTGGTATCACCCATTTTTTGATCCAACTAGATGCTTCCAACCAGATGTGGGCCAACCAGATGCTTCCATGTGGCAGAGAAAGAGTGGGCCAACCAAAGCATGCCATGTGGTGAAAAAAGTGGGCCAACCAAATGCTGCCATGCGATAGAGAGTGGGCCAACTAGAGCATGCCGTGCGATGGAGAGAGTGGTCCAACTAGATGATACCATGTGGCAAAGAGGGAGTGGCCCAACCAAATGCTGCCATGTGGCAAAGAGAAAGTGTCCCAACCAGAGCATGCCATGTGGTAGAGAGAAAGTGGCCCAACCAAAGGATTCCTTGTGGCAGAGAGATCCAATCAGAGCATACAGTGTGGTGGAGAGAGAGTGAGCCAACTAAATGTTGCCATGTGGTGGAGAGATAATGGACCAACTAGATCACACCATGTGGCCGAGAGTGGGGGCCAACTAAATGCTACCATGTGGTGAAGGGAGTGACCAACCAGAGTGTGCCATGTGGCGAAGAGTGTGAGCAACTAGAGTGTGCAATGTGGAGGAGAGAGTGGGACAACTAGATGTTTCCATGTGGTGGAGAGAGAGTGGACCAATCAAATCATGCCATGTGGTGGAGAGAGTGGGCCAACTAGAGCATGCCATTTGGTGGAGAGAGTGGGCCATGAGACATAGAGAGAGTGGAAAAACTAGAGTCTGCCATGTGCCGGAGAGAAAGTGGGCCATCCAAATGTTTCCATGTGGCAAAGATAGTGGGCCAACTAGATCGTAACATGTGGTAGAGAGAGTATGCCAAGTAGATGTTGTCATGTGGCAAAGAGAGTGGGCCAACCAAATGTTTCCATGTCGCAGAGAGAGAGTGGGCCAACGAGATGCTTCCTTATGGAGAAGAGAGAGTGGGCCAACTAGATTGTGGCATGTGATAAAGAGAAGGCCAACTAGATGCTGCCATGTGGCAAAGACAATGGGCTAACCAAATGCTGCCATCTGACAAAGGGAGAGTGGGCCAACCACATGCTTCCATGTGGCCGTGAGAGATGACTGACCAAATCGTGCCATGTGTCCAACATAAAGTGGGCTAACCAGAGTCTTCCACATGGTGGAGAGTAGGCCCAAAATATATCACTTGGTTGAGAGCGACCAACCTGATTTGGACACGTGGCAGAGTATGGGAAAACCAAACTATGCATTCGTTCCTATCAGATTCTTAATTTGATTGTCGATGTTCTTATGATAATGAAATTGCATGGGAGGTCATTCAACTGACAATCTTGAAAAGAAAGAGTAGGGAAAACCTTAGATGTAATGTCCCAATTCAAAAATTCCCAATAAAGGCAAAATTTTTGAAAAATTGTCTTGACTAGTTTTGACTTAGGGGATTCAAATGGCTCAAGAGGGTCTCGAATTTGGTAGGGACTGGTGTGGGGAGTCTTAGGAATCTTAAATTGACTCTCTGATATTTTTATGACAGGTCATAGACCTCTACAACTCGAATTGGGCATGATGGAAAAAAGGGCAAAATTACTATCAATTTATGATACAATTCCCCCTAGGGTGTGGGAAGAAATGGCTCTCCAAATCCTAAGAAAACCTCCCAACTTTAAGAACATTGTATGGGGACTGTAATTAGAATTCATTTACTGTCATTATATGTGGTCAAGAGTTCTTCAACAAAGGATTAAAGCTTCATATTCAAATGCACAATTTCAATAATATTTGCTTGAGGGAAATGACACAATAAAGCTCAACTTCGACTCATAAATGGTGCATATAATGGTTTAGAACATAGAAATATGAATATAGACCATTGAAAACATTTCAATAGCTCACTAGAAACATATAACATTGACCCAAGTCACAATATACATCAGATACACAATCTCCATTGAAAGGGAAAATTGTCACATGGAAACTAGTCACAAGAAAGCTTTGAAATGTAAACATTTGCATATGTATTTCTTCTGATTTCGACTTATAGAGCATGTGAAAATGATATTATAGATCCATACATCATACATCAAATCTTGGGCATCAACTGAACTCAATGGGGCGCAACCACCATTCACACTAGTGCGCCTTCATAGAAAAACATGGAAATATGGAAGTAGAAATTGATAGAATGGGAGAGATGGGCCACGAACAACAACAAAATCCTATCTGCAATAAAACACTCCATGAAGCTCCAAATGAGAGGTATGAGTGGCCACTCCCATGGCCAACTTGGATGAGAATCTCACTCTCTCGAAATTGGTTTACTAGCAGGGTGAGTGTGCACTCACCGTGCAAAGGACAAGCTAATGCTCTCCAAATGCCAAAGGAAAATTAAAAAATGATCAAAATCCATTTCCATTCCTCGTGACATATTATTATAACCCTCCCAATGTCCTCCAAGGTTGAATTCATTCCCAAAATCTTCCTCCACCTCATCATTGATGTTTAACAACCTCCATGCCACTTGGCCTTCTCCTCAACCCTTCATCTTTCACCAAATTCGAATGGTTGCCTCTAACTCCCAAATTTGACCTCTTGGTGGCTATTTTTAGCCCTGTCATGTCATATTTGTCATATGTTAGCAATCAGGTCTGCAATTAGGTCTGACTTGTCATAGAATCTTCCATCATTGTTGTCATAAAGCGTAAGGAATCTAGCTCCACATGGAACCTAGTTTCTTCCTAGACTCTTCCTCTTCTATGGGGAGTTAGTCCTCCTCACCCATTTGAATCCTTGGGCTCATGGTATGTAATTTTACGACTCTTCACCTCCCAAGAACCTTCCATCACTCATAATTTTGAATTTGGGATTAAGTCATGACATGTGTAAGGAGGAATCTAGCCACCCAAGCCCCCCATGGACGTCCAAATGTCCTTATGAAGCAATGCCACTTTATTTTCTCCATATTTATTATTTGTATGACCCAAATTAATGTGTACATGATAATCTAAGGTTTGCTTGGGTCCCATAGCTCCCTTATTTCAATATTTAATGCCTCCTCCCCCAACCTATGCAACTAGTAGGTCGATGAACATTGTCAACTAGTACATCTTATTGGAATGGGGACATGACATCAAAAGATTTATTGTGACCAAGCTTAGTTCACATATATCATCACAGTAAATTTTCCTCTCATTTATTAGTACGATTCTATGGCTTTCATTCTTTATTTTGAAGAAACGCTCAAGCCTGGGTTCAATTCACCTTGTTGGATTATATCGATGACAACAATAAACAAAATCAAATATATGTTTAGTAGCATACAAACAAATCTATTGCATACTTATTATTTTCCTAAACATTTTTTGTACTCTAAAAAATGTTCGATTTCTGTAGAAAATGGCCAACGAAGCTTTGCTAATTTTTGGTAACTTTCCCTTCCATCCCATTAATTCCTTGCTAGTGAATTTGAAATTAAGATCATCCATTATTTAATTTGGATTCAATGATGATGAATTCATCACAAAGATAAAGACCGAGGCTCACTTCCCGTTTTTACCAGGTCTCCTACACCTAATTTATTTCAAAAGTAGTGTAATCTTTTCGCAGAATATCGTTCATTATTTCAAAAAAAATTGGACCATGTTTTTTTGGGCTTTTGGTCAATAAAAATAGTTTGTTGTGTTTGGGCTAGTGCTCCAACTTTAGAGCCAAGCACATACAGAGTTTGGAAGTGTGGATCACAAAATTTCTATTGCATAAACCTATTGTTCTAGGTTAAAGCTCTGTGATTTATGTCAATGGATACATTATGAAGTTTCATTTGTGGGGAAGAATATAAGTTTTAGATTAGAATGATGAAAATACTGTGTTTTTCAGAAATTCTCTTATAGACTGATGATATTTTTTTGAAAAATGCTCTGCATTGGTTGTAATTTTTACTTTCAATCGTTTTTTATGGGTGCTGACTATCTTTTGTTGAGAAGTACTACACAAAAGTTAATGTACTTTTCATTTTTATTGAATAGAATGTGTAAATTTTTTTTGGAAAAAGAAAAAAGAAATGTTGGTGATATAGTTTTATGAAGATTTGTATCAACCATGTCTAGATATAGTGACATTTCCACATAACATATATTCATATAGAACGGAAAACATAAATTGACATTTTTGAATTTTTTATAAAAGACATTTGTTTGTTAAATGAGTATAAATTTATTTTTAATTTAGATTTAATTAAACATATTGAGAAATCAATTTTTTGAGTTTTATTGTTTATTTTTAATGTGTAAAAGATTTATACATTAATAAATTTGATTTTAATAGATCCTAATTTGATTTCACTATTCTCTTTTTGTTATCACATACCTTACAACATCCCCGCCTCACCACTCTTGTAAATCAAATTATATAATCTAAATATCATTTACAATGTTTTTACAATGTTTTTTTATATTAAATCAATCATAAATAGAAAAATAAAAAATAACTTAACAAACTTAGATTTATTTTTAAAAATAAATTTAAATTATAAATACATTTTAATACCCTCAAATTATAAATATACACATACTCTTCCCTGCATGGCATTCACAATATCAACTATACTATTTCATATACAAACTTTTTTAACACTCATTCTCCATGTGATTCTTAAGAATTACATATTCCATCATGATACTAAATGTGTTTTGTTATTAAAACATTACATATATTCCATTATGTCATATACTAAAAGTGTTTTGTTTTTAAAACTTTCATTGTATGTTTAGTGTATTTAATTTAAATGCATTAACGAAAATATTAAGATTTATAATCTTTTAACAAAAATCATTAAGATTTAGTCTTTTAAGAATACATTAGAAAAACACATATCATTAAATCATAAGTAAATATTTAATTCATACAACATGAAACAATTTTGAGTGCTTTTGTGCTTCACACTTGAATGCTATCAATATTTAGTATTAATATATTAATTACACTTGTAAAGATTTTCTTTCCACAAGAACTATTGCATCCACTATATCATACTAGTCATGTTCTAAATCACATACAATGGCTTTTTCATATTAAATCAAACAAAATAAAATAAAAAATAAAAATGATCTTAATAAGATTAGATTTAATTTAAAAAAAATAAATCAATTTTTTATTAAGGTCATGATAGAGGACTTCAACAACACCACCAACATTGAGGTACATGGAGGGGTTGATGTATTTGATTAAATGTTGATCCCATACCCTCATACAAGATAACATTTGGTGGAAACATTGCAATCCTAAAATCCTAGAAACTATTAAGTCTATTGAATTTTAAATGGTCTTAAATTGTACTTTTGCATATGAAGTTTGATGAGGTTGGAACCACTCTCAAACATCCTGGAATAATTAATGCTAATGTTAAAAATTTAAGTAAAATGATAGAAACTGAAGGATAACAAGAATACCAATTTTACTTAAAAGATTTCATATTACTAATTAGTATTGAACAAAATAATAATAATGGGAGGGACATTTTTTTTTGGAAACACAATTGTACAGAGCTCATCCATGCTATAAACATGTTCCTGTCTCAGGAGACATGTTCATTTTTACTTGGAAGATTTAATATTACCAATTGCTATTAAACAAAACAAATAATTGTTTTAAAAGACAATTACACAGAGCCCATCCATGATGGAAACACGTTTTCATATGGATGAAACATGTTCCCCTCTCGTGAAACACACTAGTTTGTTCGAAAACATGTTTCCATGTCATAAGGCACATGTCTTCACGTTGCGAGCACGAACTGCTTTAGGGACATAGAGGGGGTGGGCGTTTCCTATAGCTTAGATGCAACACATAGATCATCACAATGTTTAACAACAAGACATTTTCAATAATCAACCAGTGTTATCCCCATTTTGTAAGGGTGTCTACATTTGAATCTCAATCACACTCTTCAATGGTTAGTTTTTCCTTAATGAGGTTGATTGGAAGGAAAAAATATGGTTTGTTGAATGAACAAGAAGATATGTGGATCAAGCTTGGTAACTTGTAGCAAGTTTTTGGGTTGATTCAACCCTAAAATGTGATGATCGACAATCAATATAGGTTGTGGGCACTCTTTCATATTCATACTGCAGTAAGAAGTGACACAAATTAGTTATAAGTGTTTTGCTTGTAGTTCTATGCATAAAATAGTCACTAACAACAAAACATTTCTCTCCCAACAATCCTCAAAAGAAGTTCTGGGCGTGCTTTATCCCTAACCTGTTCTCCAATCAGATTTCTAGGCATGAAGAAAGGAACAATAACAATCCTTTAGCAACCATCTGTAGCTTGACATTGACCAATATGTAGCATTATTGAGGTCAAATGAAAGGGTCTAACTATAGTTTTATTTTGGGAAGAAGTCTAGTTGATAAATGATGCACCTAACTGTCAGAACTCTATGTGCATCAATTTGATGAGTCCTGTTGAATAAACGATCCCATCAAGTGTGCGCCCAACATGCCAGATCAGATTTCATCCTTTGACACACACACACACACACACACACACACACACACATATATGGGAGCACCTAGCTTGGAAGTACTTTGAATGATTGTTTTGAGTGCCTTGTGGGCATTTCTTTAAAAGTTTTCATATGAGAAGCTTGTGAAGGTTTCAAAGTGGACAAGTGGACCATAGGGCAATTTTGTTGTTAGTGAAATAATATGTTTTCAACATTCAATATAATGATTTTTGAAATGTTTGGTATTCCCATGGCATGCATAAGAATACTCTTCTGAAAGTATGTCTTTGACTTACAAAACAAGATATCCATAAAATGGTTGCTTGGACTTGGTCCTGGTTTGGGGATTGTGCATGTCCCTAGTATTGGCCTTATGTACACAAAACTTATCACTAGGATACTTGTAAATTTTGCACATTTTGTAACAAATCTTCGAGCATTCCATCAATTTCTTATCTTTATATGCATTAAGTCAATGCTAGTGCTGTATGTTCCACAAAACGAATAGTTTCTTATTGGTTGTGTTGGGCCTAAAGAGTATATGTGATACATATGCATTGCCAAATATGGTTATCGAGATGTCCATGGGGATATTGATCATTTTGTGGATAAACTTATTCTCAACCTCATATTGTTTATTCATTTGTAAAAAAACATTCATGCTGTAGGGGAAACTACATTGTAGATGGAAGAATGGTTATTATTGGAAGTCCCATGCATGGCATGGAGAGAATTCTAAGTTACAAAACAACAAAACAGAGCATACAGTCTGTTAATCTATCCTATATTACATTGCCAACCATCCAAAGCATACACGTTCGTATAGAAACTGACTGTCCTCATCTAGCTTACGAAAAAAAACTGATTTCTACAGCCCAATAGTCCTGATTTGATCTTGATTTAAAGGACGAGTTGCAAGATTTTTTCTAGGCCAAGGAAGCTGGAAGTTCATTTATATTAGGGCACTCTTATGTTAAAGAAAAAAATCACGTAAATATATTTTTAATAGTTGCAGACTTCTGAGGAGTTGAAATTGATGTAAAAGTTTGGTACAAAGGGCTTGGGATGATTCCATGCACATGGTGAAGGAATGAATAACACATGCAAAAATTAATTTGAGAGACAAATGAGAAGAAGAGATGAATTTTCTCTATTGTTGTAATCTCTATTTCTACAACTGACCTTAGATATTTGTTATATCTACCATGTAGGCATATGACTGTATGGCTTAGGGTTTATGGGGACATAACTCCCTATAACCCCAAATTTTGTAGATGTGTTTCCCTTTAACTCGTACTATATGCATTTTCACTTAATTAATATTATAGCAAGTGCTTTGAAGTATAAAATCTAAATACAATTTGTAATGATTGTTTAAAATTGTATTTTTTTTTGTCAAAATTCATCCAAACTTGAATGCATTTCTGTAAATGATTGTTTTACATTGAAGTTTTTGTCAAAATTCATCCAAACATGAATGTATTTATGCAAAACAATAGTAGAGAAGTAGCCACTTTTATGTCTAAACAAATAATTAAATTATTACAATATTCTATAAGAAGCTACTACATTGTATCTAAAGGTTGTTGAGCATCCACAACCACCTACGTTACAATTTGTCCAACACCATAAGTTTACGTAGCAGAACTAGAAAATCTTAAATCCTTTATGTATAGAGTTTTGATCCCCCAATCAAAGGGATATAGGGCTTGATTCCCCAATCAATCTTATTCTCTAAACTTTTTGAGAGCCAAACTAGAGTGCCACATATAGTTGCATAAGTCAAGTGGTATCCTTGAATCACCATGCCCCAATGCTCACCTAGAAAAGCTAGACAATCTTAAACCCTTTTTGTATAGAGTTGTGATCCCCAATCAAAGGGATGTAAGGCCTAATTCCCCAATCAATCTTATTCTCTAAAAGTTTTGGGACCAATCTTATTCCCCCCAAAAGCTTACCTAGTAGAACTAGACAACTTTAAACCCTTTTTGTATAAAGTCATGATCCCCCAATCAAAGGGATATAGGGCCTAATTCCCAAATAATCTTATTTCTAAAAGTTTTGAGAGCCAAACCAGGGTGTCACATATAGTTTCAAAATTCAAGTGGTAGCACTGCATCACCATGCTCCAATGCAAAGAATCTTGTATGCAAACACATTGTTTATTGTTTATCCCCTGCACAAGCCCTTATCCCCTACACAATCTCATGACTTCAAACTCCAGTGAGCTTCATTTTGAAATGTCCCATATGCAATTGTGTATGCAAGTGCATTTGTATGTAGTTTAAATGTTCACTATTTGAGACATTCTTGAGTATGTTCAACTTTTTAGTACTGATGTGAAACCATGCAATCTACATATATTTATGCTTCAACCCCGATATGATCCATTACTGCAGACCACCACCTTCATCTCCACTTGAGTTCATTTATTTGTTTTATGTGATATCATGTATCCTAAAACATTTGGAATTTTCATTATGGTAGTGTTAGCTTGAAATGACATGCTCAACAACAAAAGGAAAAAATGGTTTAAATATGCATTAGTCTAGTGGTAGTTAATTCCTGTCACAATTCCAAGTTTTATTCATCTTATGTAGATACTTCTTGAAAGGTGAAATGCAAATGAGAGATGGCCCAATTTGAAAATTTAGTGACAAAGCATAAAAAAAGAAGGATATTCATATGGAGAGGTGGGTATGCGACTAACTTTATGGATGTATACTAATATGTCTTTGATTGAAACTTATTGGGTGAATTTCCTCGTGGGAATCTTGGGTCTCCACTCATTAAAGATTCTTTAAATAAAAGTATTATTGAATTGGCGTTTTACTTCAAACCAATGTTTACAACATTTTCTATGTCCTTAATCTTTGTAGATGATAGGATAATTCCACCCTTTCATTATTGTTGGACACAGTCAATTTTTATCTCCTTTACTTTCTCGGCTTTAATCTTGTTGTTGACTAAAGGCTTACCATAATTGTTGCTAAGGAAATTGCTACAGTGCTGCAGGTGAAGGGGCTAATGCATATCATTGGTTAATACATGTCTTTGATGGACCTTGAGGTGTTCTTTTTTCTGGAACTTTACTTATATTTTAGTGCTATCAAGTGATATCAACATTTATTAATCAAGTGATGCTACAACACAACTCCATGGAGCAATTTTGTTGTTAGTGAAATAATATGTTTTCAACATTCAATGTAATGATTTTTGAAATGTTTGGTATTCCCATGGCATGCATAAGAATACTCTTCTGACAGTATGTCTTTGACTTACAAAACAAGGTATCCATAAAATAGTTGCTTGGACTTGGCCCTAGTTTGGGGATTGTGCATGTCCCTGGTATTGGCCTTATGTACACAAAAATTATCACTGGGATACTTGTAAATTTTTCACATTTTGTAACAAATCTTCGAGCATTCCATCAAGTTCTTATCTTTGTATGCATTAAGTCAATGCTAGTGCTGTATGTCCCACCAAAAGAATAGTTTCTTATTGATTGTGTTGGGCCTAAAGAGTATAGGTAATACATATGCTTGCCAAATATTGTTATCGAGATGTCCATGGGGATACTGATCATTTTGTGGATAAACTTATTCTCAACCTCACATCGTTTATTCATTTGGAAAAAAACATTCACGCTGTAGGGGAAATTACATTGTTGATGGAAGAATGGTTATTATTAGAAGTCCCATGCATGGCATGGAGAGACTTCTAAGTTACAAAAAAAAGAAGAAGATTTATACAGTCTAAATAATGGTTATTATTGGAAGTCCCATGCATGGCATGGAGAGAATTCTAAGTTACAAAACAACAAAAAAGAGCATATAGTCTGTTAATCTATCCTATATTACATCACCAACCATCCAAAGCATACACGTTCGTATAGAAACTGACTATCCTCATCTAGCTTACGAAAAAAAATCTGATTTCTACAACCCAGTAGTCCTGATATTGATCGTGATTTAAAGGATGAGTTGTGAGATTTTTTCTAGGCCAAGGAAGTTGGAAGTTCCTTTATATTAGGGCACTCTTATGTTAAAGACAAAAATCATGTAAAAATATTTTTAACAGTTGCAGACTTCTGAGGAGTTGAAATTGATGTAAAAGTTTGGTACAAAGGGCTTGGGATGATTCCATGTACATGGTGAAGGAATGGATAACACATGCAAAATTAATTTGAGAGACAAATGAGAAGAAGAGATGAATTTTCTCTATTGTTGTAATCTCTACTTCTACAACTGACCTTAGATATTTGTTATATCTACCACGTAGGCCTATGATTGTATGGATTAGGGTTAATGGGGACATAACTCCCTATAACCCCAAATTTTGTAGATGTGTTTCCCTTTAACTTGAACTATATGCATTTTCACTTAATTAATATTATAACGAGTGCTTTGAAGTATAAAATCTAAATACAATTTGTAATGATTGTTTAAAATTGTATTTTTTTTTGTCAAAATTCATCCAAACTTGAATGCATTTCTGCAAATGATTGTTTTACATTGAAGTTTTTGTCAAAATTCATCCAAACATGAATGTATTTATGCAAAACAATAGTAGAGAAGTAGCCACTTTTATGTCTAAACAAATCATTAAATTATTACAATATTCTATAAGAAGCTACTACATCATATGTAAAGGTTGTTGAGCATCCACAACCACCTACGTTACAATTTGTCCAACACCATAAGTTTAAGTAGCAGAACTAGAAAACCTTAAACCCTTTATGTATAGAGTTTTGATCCCCCAATCAAAGGGATATAGGGCATGATTCCCCAATCAATCTTATTCTCTAAAATGTCTGAGAGCCAAACTAGAGTGCCACATATAGTTGCATAAGTCAAGTGGTATCTTTGCATCACCATGCCCCAATGCTCACCTAAAAAAAACTAGATAATCTTAAACCCTTTTTGTACAGACTTGTGATCCCCAATCAAAGGGATGCAAGGCCTAATTCCCCAATCAATCTTATTCTCTAAAAGTTTTGTGAGCCAATCTTATTCGGCCCAAAATCTTACCTAGTAGAACTAGAGAACTTTAAATCCTTTTTGTATAGAGTCGTGATCCCCCAATCAAAGGGATATAGGGCATGGTTCACCAAATAATCTTATTTCTAAAATTTTTGAGAGCCAAACCAAGGTGTCACATATAGTTGCAAAATTCAAGGTGTCACATATAGTTGCATCACCATGCCCCAATGCAAAACATCTTGTATGCAAACACATTGTTTATTGTTTATCCCCTGCACAAGCCCTTATCCCCTACAAAATCTCATGACTTCAAACTCCAGTGAGCTTCATTTTGAAATGTCCCATATGCAATTGTGCATGTAAGTGCATTTGTATGTAGTTCAAATTTTCACTATTTGAGACATTCTCGAGTATGTTCAACTTTTTAGTACTAATGTGAAACCATTCAATCTACATATATTTATGCTTCAACCCCAATATGATCCATTATTGCAAACCACCACCTTCATCTCCACTTGAGTTCATTTATTTGTTTTATGTGATATCATGTATCCTAAAACATTTGGACTTTTCATTATGGTAATGTTAGCTTGAAATGACATGCTCAACAACAAAAGGAAAAAATGGTTTAAATATGCATTAGTCTAGTGGTAGTTAATTCCTGTCACAATTCCCAGTTTTATTCATCTTATGTAGATACTTCTTGAAAGGTGAAATGCAAATGAGAGATGGCCCGATTTGAAAATTTAGTGACAAAGCATAAAAAAAGAAGGATATTCATATGGAGAGGTGGGTATGCAACTAACTTTATGGATGGATGCTAATATGTCTTTGACTGAAACTTGGGTGAATTTCCTCGTGGGAATCTTGGATCTCCACTCATCAATGATTCTTTAAATAAAAGTATTATTGAATTGACGTTTTACTTCAAACCAATGTCTACAACATTTTCTATGTCCTTAATCTTTGTAGATGATAGGATAATTCCACCCTTTCATTATTGTTGGACACAGTCAACTTTTATCTCCTTTACTTTCTCGGCTTTAATCTTGTTGTTGACTAAAGGCTTACCATAATTGTTGCTAAGGAAATTGCTACAGTGTTGTAGGTGAAGGGGCTAATGCATATCATTCATTAATACATGTCTTTGATGGACGTTGAGGTGTTATTTTTTCTGGAACTTTACTTATATTTTAGTGCTATCAAGTGATATCAACATTTATTATTCAAGTGATGCTACAACACAACTCCATGGAGCAATTTTGTTGTTAGTGAAATAATATGTTTTCAACATTCAATGTAATTGTTTTTGAAATGTTTGGTATTCCCATGGCATGCATAAGAATACTCTTTTGACAGTATGTCTTTGACTTACAAAACAAGGTATCCATAAAATAGTTGCTTGGACTTGGCCCTAGTTTGAGGATTGTGCATGTCCCTGGTATTGGCCTTATGTACACAAAACTTATCATTGGGATACTTGTAAAATTTTCACATTTTGTAACAAATCTTTGAGCATTCCATCAAGTTCTTATCTTTGTATGCATTAAGTCAATGCTAGTGCCGTATGTCCCACCAAAAGAATAGTTTCTTATTGATTGTGTTGGGCCTAAAGAGTATAGGTAATCCATATGCATTGCCAAATATGGTTATCGAGATGTCCATGGGGATACTGATCATTTTGTGGATAAACTTATTCTCAACCTCAGATCGTTTATTCATTTGGAAAAAGAACATTCACGCGGTAGGGGAAATTACATTGTTGATGGAAGAATGGTTATTATTAGAAGTCCCATGCATGGAATGGAGAGAATTCTAAGTTACAAAACAAAAAAAAAAGAGCATACAATCTAAAGAATGGTTATTATTGGAAGTCCCATGCATGGCACGGAGAAAATTCTAAGTTACAAAACAAAAAAAAGAGCATACAGTCTAAAGAATGGTTATTATTGGAAGTCCCATGCATGGCACGGAGAGAATTCTAAGTTACAAAACAACAAAAACGAGCATACAGTCTGTTAATCTATCCTATATTACATCACCAACCATTCAAAGCATAGACATTTGTATAGAAACTGACTGTCCTCATCTAGCTTACGAAAAAAAATCTGATTTCTATAGCCCAGTAGTCTTGATATTGATCTTGATTTAAAGGATGAGTTGCAAGATTTTTTCTAGGCCAAGGAAGCTGGAAGTTCCTTTATATTAGGGCACTCTTATGTTAAAGAAAAAAATCACGCAAAAATATTTTTAACAGTTGTAGGCCTATGAAGAGTTGAAATTGATGTAAAAGTTTGGTACAAAGGGCTTGGGATGATTCCATGTACATGGTGAAGGAATGGATAACACATGCAAAATTAATTTGAGAGACAAATGAGAAGAAGAGATGAATTTTCTCTATTGTTGTAATCTCTATTTCTACAACTGACCTTAGATATTTGTTATATCTACCACGTAGGCCTATGACTGTATGGCTTAGGGTTAATGGGTACACAACTCCCTATAACCCCAAATTTTGCAGATGTGTTTCCTTTTAACTAGAACTATATGCATTTTCACTTAATTAATATTATAACAAGTGCTTTGAAGTATAAAATCTAAATACAATTTATAATGATTGTTTAAAATTGTATTTTTTTTGTCAAAATTCATCCAAACTTGAATGCATTTTTGCAAATGATTGTTTTACATTGAAGTTTTTGTCAAAATTCATCCAAACATGAATGTATTTATGCAAAATAATAGTAGAGAAGTAGCCATTTTTATGTCTAAACAAATCATTAAATTATTACAATATTCTATAAGAAGCTACTACATCATATCTAAAGGTTGTTGAGCATCCACAACCACCTACATTACATTTTGTCCAACACCATAAGTTTACGTAGCAGAACTAGAAAATCTTAAACCCTTTATGTATATAGTTTTGATCCCCCAATCAAAGGGATATAGGGCCTGATTCCCCAATCAATCTTATTCTCTAAAATTTCTGAGAGCCAAACTAGAGTGCCACATATAGTTGCATAAGTCAAGTGGTATCCTTGAATCACCATGCCCCAATGCTCACCTAAAAAAACTAGACAATCTTAAACCCTTTTTGTACAGAGTTGTGTTCCCCAATCAAAGGGATGCAAGGCTTAATTCCCCAATCAATCTTTTTCTCTAAAAGTTTCAGGAGCCAATCTTATTTGCCCCCAAAGCTTACCTAGTAGAACTAGACAACTTTAAATCCTTTTTGTATAGAATCGTGATCCCCCAATGAAAGGGATATAGGGCCTGGTTCACCAAATAATCTTATTTCTAAAAGTTTTGAGAGCCAAACCAAGGTGTCACATATAGTTGCAAAATTCAAGTGGTAGCCTTACATCACCATGCCCCAATGCAAAGCATCTTGTATGCAAACACATTGTTTATTGTTTATCCCCTGCACAAGCCCTTATCCCCTACACAATCTCGTGACTTCAAACTCCAGTGAGCTTCATTTTGAAATGTCCCATATGCAATTGTGCATGCAAGTGCATTTGTATGTAGTTCAAATGTTCAATATTTGAGACATTCTTGAGTATGTTCAACTTTTTAGTATTGATGCGAAACCATTCAATCTACATATATTTATGCTTCAGCCCCAATATGGTCCATTACTGCAGACCACCACCTTCATCTCCACTTGAGTTCATTTATTTGTTTTATGTGATATCATCCTAAAACATTTGGACTTTTCATTATGGTAGTGTTAGTTTGAAATGACATGCTCAACAACAAAAGGAAAAAAGGGTTTAAATATGCATTAGTCTAGTGGTAGTTAATTCCTGTCACAGTTCCTAGTTTTATTCATCTTATGTAGATACTTCTTGAAAGGTGAAATGCAAATGAGAGATGGCCCAATTTGAAAATTTAGTGACAAAGCATAAACAAAGAAGGATATTCATATGGAGAGGTGGGTATGCGACTAACTTTATGGATGGATGCTAATATGTCTTTGACTGAAACTTATTGGGTGAATTTCCTCGTGGGAATCTTGGATCTCCACTCATCAAAGATTCTTTAAATAAATGTATTATTGAATTGCCGTTTTACTTCAAACCAATGTTTAAAATATTTCTATGTCCTTAATCTTTGTAGATGATAGGATAATTCCACCCTTTCATTATTGTTGGACATAGTCAATTTTTATCTCCTTTACTTTCTTGGCTTTAATTTTGTTTTTGACTAAAGGCTTACCATAATTGTTGTTAAGGAAGTTGCTACAGTGCTACATGTGAAGGGGCTAATGCATATCATTCATTAATACATGTCTTTGATGGACCTTGAGGTGTTCTTTTTCTGGAACTTTACTTATATTTTAGTGCTATCATGTGATATCAACATTTATTATTCAAGTGATGCTACAACACAACTCCATACAGCAGTGTTCGATTGGACTTTGCATAATTATAGTTTTTGGACTGAAAATAAGCTGGCCTTTTTTAGTATTATCTCAGATAGGGTAGTAACTTTTGTTATGGAGAGTAAAACATAAATTTATTTCCCCTTTTCCCATATGTTTTCTTTACGTTTTGCTGCTTTTGTTTTATATTCTTGTGCACATCCTACCATGTTGATAATATATGACTTATGTGAAGAAGCATATGCGAAATAGCCTGCAAAGTAACATTATGCATCTTTGGGCAAGAGGAATGGAATTTGTTTTACAAGCTCATGATTGATCATGTTGAAGTGAATAAATCGAAAAGGGAGATTCTTCATGTGAGCTACATTAAATAAGAATCTCAGATTTAATGTATACTGATTACATTAAATAGGCATCTCAGATTTAACGTATCCAAAGAAATGTTTTGCAAATTGGAAAATGGGCTATGAATAATACATTAAAGCTGTGATCAGAAATATAACCATGCAAAGTCACGATTCTATTGAAAAATATGATATCACTGTAATAACTATTTAATTTACTACATAATCAATTAACACTGAAACATGAAATGCAAGAGTGCATAATCAAGTGATGGAAAACATCACTATCTTGGTTGCTAGGGTGGCCAAGGAAACAATTAATTTTATAAAATGCATCATATACATAAAATGCATTATATGCATGCACGTTTATATAGATGGATCACAAAGTAATAAATTAGCCATCAAACAATATTAAAAAAATATAGTAAATAAAATCTTGACAAAAGTAAAGGTTAGAAAAGCAAGGGATATATTGAGCATTTAAGACCAATAAAAGATCAAAGCTCAAGCCCTAGTTAGATTCCCAAATGTAAAGGCCATGCACAAGTTTTCTGCACTGTAAGCAAAGAATATTGCTGTACTGTAGGCAAAAAGAAAAATCAATTGTATATGCAAACTTGTTGCCAATCCATTCACAGATTTATTCATTACACATATGGAAAACTTTTTGGCTGTGTGAATAGGGATTTATTCATTACACAGATGGAAAACTTTTTCGCTGTGTGAATAGGGATTTATTCATTACACAGATGGAAAACTTTTTCGCTGTGTGAATAGGGAACCAGGTGAATGGTCTTGTTTAGCACACATACCAATTTCCATCTTATAAGAAGAGAAAAATTCCATAAAATCTGAATCAGCATTCCTGGCATTTTCAACTTGAAACTGGGGACACATAATACACTTCATGACAATTATTGACACACATTGGAGTTACATAATCTATGAAGCTTAAATTTCCTACCCAATGATATGCTAGAAACCTCTCCAAATGTCATCATATGCATGCTAGAAATCAATTGTATATGTAAACTTGTTGCCAATCGATTCAGAGATTTATTCATCACACAGATGGAAAACTTTTTGGCTGTGTGAATAGAGAACAGGTGAATGGTCTTGTTTAGCACACATACTAATTTCCATTTTATAAGAAGAGAAAAATTCCATAAAATCTGAATCAGCATTCCTGGCATTTTCAACTTGAAACTGGGGACACATAATACACTTCATGACGATTATTGACACACATTGGAGTTACATAATCTATGAAGCTTAAATTTCCTACCCAATGATATGCTAGAAACCTCTCCAAATGTCATCATATGCATGCATGTTAATACAAGTGGGGATCTCAGACTAACAAATACATGTGGATAACACTATATATATCATATAATAGATATAAAAGCTGTAACCAGAAAAACCACCATACCAACTGCCAAGTCATGATTTTATTAAAAACTAAGATATTACTGTGATTAATAACTATTTTTTACATAATCAAGTAACATGGAAACATGAAATGCAAGAGTGCCTAATCAAGCGAGGAGAAAATCATCATCTTGGTTGCTAGAATGCCCAGGAGACAATTTATTTCATAAAACTCATCATATGCATGCATGCTTGTACAGGTGGATTGCAAACTAAAAACAAATAGTCATCCATCAAACAACACAAAAAATATAGCAGATGAACTCGTGACACAAGTATATATTTAAAATCAAGAGTTAGATTGAGCACTGAATACCAATAACTCACGAAGGATGAGCCTAATTTAGATTCGCTACAGTAAATGTCATGCACAAGTTTTGCTGCCATGTAAGCAAAGAAAAAACAGTTGTATATTAAAACTTGTTTCCCATCTCTTCAAAGATCTATCATTTACACAGATGGAAACTTTTTTGGCTGTATGAAGAGACAACCAAGTGAAAGACGCTGTTTAGAACATACCGATTTCCATCAGAGAAGAAAAAGAAAGATTTCAGCATAAAATCTGGGTCATCAATCCTGACTTTTTCAACTTGAAACTGGGCACAAATATCATAGATATCCCATAAAATTTCAAATGCATTAGAGTTACAATCTATCAAGCTAAAATTCCCTACCAATGCAATGTTGGCAACCTCTCCAAAGGTTTGGGGTGGTAACCAACATCACGCATTTCTAAAAGAAGCCTATTTCACTATCTCACTATTTTCCATATATACACACCTACGAGGGAATCTAAAACAACGAGGGCCATGATCTTCTAGCATTTAAACAAATGCCTTACAATTATCAAGCTTTGAACTAGAGAACCAAGTTTCAAAAATAAAGAATATGAAGGTTAACCTTTTAGCAATTCGTTGATATCTACTTCTGTTTGTATCCTCCATCTCATAGTTGCACCGATTTGTCTCCACCCATTATGTGCTGGCACCCCATTTTTTGGTACAACTTGGAATGCCAAAAATAGATCTGAGGACGAATCCAAAACTTTCCGTTTTTTGGTATGCAGATCCATCTCATAGCTGCACTGATTTGCCTCCAACCCTAATGTGATGAAACCCCATTTTTTGGTACAGATTGGAATGCCAAAAATAGATCTGATGATGAATCCAAAACTTACCATTTTTTGGTTTACAGATCCATCTCATAGTTGCAGTGATTTTTCTCCACCCCTAATGTGTTGGTACCCCATTTTTTGGTACAGATTGAAATGCCAAAAATAGATCCGAGGACGAATCCAAAACTTTCCATTATTTGGTCCACAGATCTGTACATGAACAGTCCAACGTTACATTTTTAGCAGTATTTGTATGAAAATTAACAAGAGGAAATTTGATTCTCTAGTGCGTCTGTTACCCCTCCATTCTGACTGGGGTGTTCACACGAAGTGTGCCTGTTTTGACTGACAAAGGAGGCATAAAGGGAGACTGTTTTAGAAGCAGTGTAATACCGTCATCTTCAGATTATAACAGAAGATCTGGATGCCTTTTTCATGAAATTTTGAAAGGTTCAAATAATGGTGTTGGAAGCATTCAAATTGGTGCCTGTTTCCTCCTCTGCAGAAAACAAGTTTCCAGGGTCCTTTTATTTTTAAAATGGATGCCATAGCGTTTCTCAGTCAACAGGGATTTAAGCATTTCTGTTCATTCCAGAAAGACATGGCTTTTGTGGAAGAAAGGGGAAGTGGAAGTTCTCATGCCATCTTTTCTCAGTGGACACCTTTGGGTATGTTTTTCATACATTTGCCAGAATGCAGAATTATGGAGGCCCGTCCTCAGTGTAAAGGCACATCAACAAAAAGCATGCCATCCTAGACAGAATTGGCAGGACACATTTATTTTTCTATGGATTTACTCGGAGCTGTAATGATTGAAACAACTAACACACCGTATATGGTCTCTTGACGGCGTGAAGAGTAGCTGCTCTGTCTTACACGGATTTGTAGACTTCCACCATTCACAATGTTATTCATCGATGCAGCTCGTCGAAGATTTGAGAAACACTTAAATTTTGCAACTTCTGTGATGGAGCCGCCAACGCTGGGAAGTCTCTCTCCCAAGAAAATTCCCAGAAGGGGAAATTATAGTGCAATAAAGAATATTTCATTAGGCTAGAAGATAATGATATTTTGTAGAAAAGTAATAACACTCACCCATCCTTTGCCGTGCCTGTAATTGGGATATTAATGTATCTTGTCCACTCTAGCTTCTTAGACTCTTTTTTTGTCAAAACATGTCGTCTGCAGAACATACATAATAAAGAATTAGAATTGTAATACAAGTTCAACTGGAGAGTTGAATGCAAGAACCACTCCATCTATACTGCATATGCTATATCTCAAATAATACAAAATTTGTTGGAAAATAACAGCACTCACCTAAACATCATCATGATATTTTGTAGAAAACTAATAACACTCACCCATACTTTGCCCTGCCTGTATTTGCGATATTAATCTATCCTCTCCACTCTAGTTTCACTCACTGCACGATGCAAATTTATATAGTTTGTGTATGACACCAAGAATAAATCAAAGATGGAATTAAATAACAAATAAACCGAATGATGAATTAACGATACATACCTCTTTGTCCTCGGCCATTGCTAACTCTTGTAAATCATTGGACACTAATCAATGTTAAAACACATGACAAAAGAAATCACCATTAATCCCAACAAAACAAAGAGAAACAAAAGAAAAAATTCCAAACATCCTCATTTCCCTACAATGTGCTTTTGTCCCTTCAAATAAAAAACTCGGAGAAAGCTAGATTAAAATAAACAAAGGAACGATAACAATAAGCATATTTTGAAACCAATAGCTATTCGTAATAGGAAACATGCATATATAAAAAACCAACAAACAATATCATTTCATTTCACAAAACAAACCTTCACAAATATCCAATTTACAAATGAATAATTCAAAGATATTAGTATCATAAAGATGTGAATATCCAATTTACAAATGAATAATTCAAAGATATTAGGATCATAAAGATGAGAATCATACCTGACAAATTGAAGAACATCGACCGCTAAGTTCCGAGTCTCTCACTCTAGCCAAGCTGCGGCAGATTTGTGGGGTACGACTCTCCTCCCAAGTTCCAACCAATCTCTTAGTCAAACGATTAAAAGCCCCCAAGCCCTCAATCGAAAACTATGCCAGTGTCTGACACCATTTATGTAAGTCAAGCTTCAAGAATCTTTGGTTACCAAAGTTTTTCCAAACCTTTGAGAGATCTTCATCATCTCCTCAACCTCATTTGTATAGTTATTCTTCAAACCCATTTATGCCAAAATCGCATGCATAGACTCCACTTGTCTTCCAAAAATTACTCTTTTCTTTAGTCATGCCGCTTTTAATTAGGTTTTGCATTATTCATTTCTTCTTTCTCATTTTTCATTGATGTATTCTCTTCCCTTTTTAAACTTTTTTTCTCTTATAGTGATTTAGTTAATTTATTATTTTGTCATCATCAATATTATATATTAGCTTTATCATTATTATGACTTATCATTATCTATTTTAAGACCAATCTTTTATTTTGACCACCAAATATATATATAATTCAAATTATGGGGCATTACATACTCCCCCACTTCAAGGAATTCTATTCCTAAGTTAACTTTAATCATGTTTTTTATATATTTTTACTTCTCTACTCTTCATCTCAGTCACCCTCTACTGCAACTAGCATAAGAGCCACCCAAATGATCACAATAGGAATCGAAAGTCCATGTCACAACTCCAAGGAAATGTGAGCAAAACTCCAGTCATCTCCCTGACTTTCGGGATTAGACATAAAGCCTATGGATCTAATTGGAGCCTTTAGGCCCAAGGCATCATCTGGCCAAACAGGCATCTGGTCTGTGACTCTAACTCACATATCCTAGGAATCTCGAAAGGATGACCTAAACATCGTCCTCAACACCTACCGAGTACTTAATCCTAGGCATCAAAATCCAACCACACAACTCTGTCGACGAGTACAACTCTAGCCCTTCTTTGAGACTCTGACATCACATCTCCAATATGAGGCACTTTGGCCATTTCAAGATGGTACCATGTCCATCAAGAATCTTGTAAGGAAAATTAATCACTAACATAATTATTGATTGAGTTTTTTCCCAAACCATAAGGTATTACTTGTAATATCCTCCTTTGTAGGTATGGGCTCTCACAAGACCCTCAAATGACCAAGCCCTCTTGGCCCATTGATCGATCACCTACAAATCATCACCTTGCAACACGCAACCAATGAAATTGTTATAACCGAAACATCATCATGACATAGAAAAATATGCCCATGCCAGTTGTCATGTGTCATTTCTAAACCAATAACTATTAGTAATCGAAAACATACCTACCTTAGAGTTTGATTTATAAGATCGAGTCCATTTTGTATATCATCTGCTCTTTTTTGTTAAAACAGACCATCTGCAGAAGATCCATAATAAAACATTAGAATTGCAATAATAAGTTAAACAAGAGAGTTGAAGGCAGGAACCATTTCATCTATACTGCATATGCTATATCTCAAATAATATAAAATTTGTGAAAAAATAACAACATGCACCGAAATATCATGTCATAGAAAAAGATCCACATGCCAATTGTCGCATGTCATTTCTAAACCAACAACTATTAGTAATAGGAAAGATACCTCCTTTAGAATTTGCTTTATAAAGATTGAGTCCATTTTGTATTTCATTTTCTCTTTTTTGTCAAAACAATTCATCTGCAGAAGATGCATAATAAAAAACGTTAGGATTGTAATACAATTTAAACTAAAGAGTTGAATTCAAGAAGCATTCCATCTCTATTGCATATGCTATATCTCAAATAATAAAACGTATGTGGAAAAATAACGTCACTTGCCCATACATTGCCTTGCATTTGAAGATATCCAAGCCATGTTGTCCACTCTATCTTCTTAGACTCTAGTCACTTAATACACAATTCAAATTTATATAGCTAGAGTGTGAGGCCACTAATGAACTAAATATGAAACTAAATAACCAATAAATGGAATGACGAATAAAACATACATACCTCATTTCCCTTGCCCAATACAAACTCCTATCGAATCATAATACACCGATCAACATTATAACAACTATAGCGTTGAATAATATAGAGAGTTGAACAACAATATGATTTCATTATCAAAATTGCAGGAAACATTTGAATCTCACACCCATGAACAACAAGATAGTAGCCCATAACCATGAGAAAAGGATAACTCGTGAAGGAGACAACACATATTTCGTTGTGTTACATGATAACATTAGTTTGTAGGAGAAAAACATGACTCACCCATTCTCTACTCTACATTTGTGTCATGTAAGGCACCTTAGACTCTACAATTAGAGTCACCCTGTACACAAAGGAGATCAATATAGCTAAGTATGAGTCACTAGACAAAACATAGAATAAATTAATAACAAGTAAATGGATTGATGAATCTACCATACATGCCTCCTTGCCCCTGGCCATTTCCCACTCTTATGCAATCATTATCCATAAAAAAATTATAAGTGAAATCAAATAGGTATAGGATAAGATGATTCACCTTCGTTATGAACAATAACACACATCTCATCTCTTCCGTATTCTCCTTGTACCGCTTTCCTCTTCCACCCAACAAACCAAACCAAACCGAAAGTAAAACAAACAAACAAAGAAAAACATTGCAAGACAAGGAAAACCAAGTATAACACATGACAAATAAACAAAGCATGGCCGTGCTTATACTCAACAAAACAAAAGGAAACATAATAAAAAAACAAAAAATTGCAGACACCATCTCGTACTCCAACTTCTTCCCTAGAATGTGCATTCTTCCCCTAAAAGAAAAAGCATTTGAAGAATTAGATTACAATACACAAAGGGACAATAACAATAAGTATATTTCAAAACCAATAGTTGTTCATAATAGGAAACACACATACCTTAGAGCTTGTTTTATAAAGTTGGAGAGTCCATCTTCTGTTTTATTTGCTCGTGTTCTCCATGACGGGCCATCTGCAATATATATATAATAAAATATTAAAATTGTATTGTATGTTAAACCAGAAAGTTGAAGCCAGTCACCGTTCCATGTTTATTTCATGCCATATCTCACAAAATATAAAATTTCTTAATTAAACATCTCTTAAGAACAATATTGTATCGAGCTAACCTTCTCTCTCTCTCTTTGTCTCTCTTAAAGTCGTTGGGATTTCCTGCCCTTCGTGGAGTATCTCAGAGAATCTTGGAAGTCCACGTTAGGGTTCACCCTTCAGAGGTTTGAGATTAGGCTTTTGTGGTAAATCCCTAGTGTATATTAGGTGGAGAACAAGAAAAAACCCGGATGTCTTGCTTTAGAGGACTTGTCAGTGCAATTCTCTCTTTTTTGGACTCCTTGGTTGGCGTAGGTTTTTTGTAGTTTCCCTAGCTAGTGGTTTGAACCAACCTTGAGAGAAGGTTATAGAATGCACATGTGCTTCATACTTAGCATATTAATGAAGTATTCCGTTGTCCCAGACTTCGTGTGATTTCTATATTTGACTTTCAACCATATATGTACTTTACATATTGTTATTTACAACTCTACTTCTCTCCCTGATTTGACATATGTAAAAGGACAATTTGTTGAGCGATATAACATCATCGTTGAGGATATATAAAAGGTTGTTTTGTTGCTGCTATAATTATTGTTTATAGGAGTTCTCATTGCTATAAATGTGAATTTTCATATTCGATTTATGTGAGATCGTTTTCCCTAAACAACTGAAACTAATCCACATTGTTTGCTACATTTTCTCCTTGTACAATGTAGAACACTGGGTTGTTATAGAGTGAAATATTGTTGTCCTTCTGCTATTGCTTTATACTCTATTTGATAACAACCCTAAGGCTTCGAGAAACCACTAGATTTAGAGGTGAAGTTTTATGTTTTCGCATTAAAACTGCAATTCAAAAAATCTTCAACATATGCATATTATGTTAATTTCGTTGATGATTTCTCTCACAGGACTCAAATTTTATTTGATGAAACACAAGGATCAGGATGCCCATACATTTAGAGAACTCAAGGCCTCGGTTGAAAACTACAAAGGGAAGATTATCAAACCGTTTTGTTTAGATAATGGAGGTGAGCATACCTCCACAAGATCGGTTTTTTTGTGGGGAATCAAGGATAAGTAGAGAATCGACAATGCCTCGGTAGGATGCTGTTGTTGGCAGGGAGAACATATCTATTGTTGACATTGCCAGACCTTGATATATGTAATGGAATTTCTCAAATGTCTTTGGATAGAAGCATGCAATACAACAATGATTATTTTCAACATATGTACTCGCAGGACCCTGAAGGAAAAGTCACAAAAGGAAGCATTCGCTGGCAAGGAAACCAAGGTATCACATTTTCGGGTCTTTTGTGGTTCAGTTTCAGATGAGAAGGGGACTAAGTTGGAAGCCACCTCTATGTAAGGTAGTTTTGTTGGATACAACGAGACATCAAAGGCTTACTTGATATAAATTCAAGCGCAAAGGAAAACAATGGTGAACACGCATGTGTACTTTCACGAGGATGCATGGTCCTCAAGATGAGAGGTATCACCTTCAGAGATTGGAAGTGGCAAAGGGTTGTCACTACAAAATCTGATCCTAGAATAAAAGAAGATTTCAAATCCAAATTTGGGCGAAGAGCAACATGGGAAAGATAACACCGTACTACCTTATACTCCATCTCTCTAGAAGTTGAGAATGATTGCTAACATATTACATGATGGATACGAGCACCCACGTGCTTGCACGACTTCAATGTGGGATAGTATTTTTCCCAAGATGTTTGCTAAGCATGTTGCACTGGCTTCTCCCATTGGTGAACCTACCTGTTTTAAAAAATAGGTGTGGAGTGATGGAATGATGGAGGAGAGCGATGTTTGACAGACAATTTCAAAACATTTCGAGGGACGGGTTATTGTTTTCAAGACCACAATAGACATCTAACTAACAAGTCACAGGTACAATTGAGGTACTGCATCTATATTCAACCGCAACGAAAGACAATGTTTAGTAGATATGCAAGCTTTTTGTTCAACAATAGAATTCAGAAATAGAGGAAAGTTCAAGATCCAAATTTGGGTGAGGAGAGGCAGGGAAACGATGTTTCCTCCTTGTTTTCTACTTCAACTCGCTAGAAGTTGAGATGGCTCACTCAAAGATTACAGGATGGATAGGAGCATGAACGGATGCCTAAAAGTTCAGTTAGGGCAATTACTTCACCCAAGACATTTCTTGACTATGTTGCAATGACTTCTTCCATTGGTTAGCCTCCTTGTTTTGCAGACAAGGGTTGGCATGTCTCCATGATGGAGGGTGATTTTAGGGAGATAGTTCCAAAACCTTTGGAGGTGTTACCACCTAAGTTGTACTTGGTGGATTTTTCAAGTGAGTCGACAAGGCTTGAACAAGCACACTTGTTCATGATCATAGTTCAGAATTCCGCCAAGCTTTTTCTGGGAGTTTGTTCAAAATTTTTGTAACACATGTTCATATCCCCTTGGGGAAATTGTAAAAAATGTGCTAGCATGGTCAATTTTTATAAAAGGCTTAGTTTCTCAGATTTAAGCATCAAGCCGACTAGCCCAGAGTGTTTTTTCCCTTGGTTATTATTGGTTTTTGAACAAACGACTAATAATTTCTGAGTTTTTCACTCACACCTCCAAAGTTGGGGTAGCCGTCTTGGTGGTTAGCACTTAGGAGGCTATTAGAGCATCTGTGTCAGTGTTTTTCAACATGCTAGGCATTCGAATTGAGTCATATGGACATGTGCTAGGTCCCCCTAGAGTTTTGTCTAATTTCTCGCAAAATTTCTCGCAAAATTAGGCCATTTTTAATGGTTTAATGAGGAAAATTCAAAGTGTAATAAAAGTCGGGTTCGAAATCCGTTTTTGGCATGGGGATGCTCGTTTTCACACTTAGAGCGTCCTCTTTACTCCAAAAGCCACTTTTCATACGATTCAGGTGGCTAGAACACCCCGTGGACCATTATTCAGCTAATAGAGCATCATTTTGGCGTTTTAATGCTAAAGGTGCATCAAATTGGCACTAAAAGTAAAAAATAAGTCAAATGGTTTGTGGGATGACATGACAAAGGGGTCCCATTTTGTTAGTGACTTCATCCAAGTAGCTAATGCATCAAAACTTTGGTTATAAACTTAAGTTTGGATTAAATTGAAGATGAAATCACATTTTTAAATTTTTAAAGGAAGTGGCAAGTTTGGTTTAAGTGGATGACATCAACTCTGAAGGTTTCACGCTAGCAACAAGAGGGTGCGATTGTATGGAGGGTGGACCACCTTCATGTGATAAGCTTTGAAATTGTATTAAAACTTTGATTTAAAGTCTAAGTGAAAGGTAGCGAATATGAAGGAGATCACATATGGTATGTGTGACGTCAACCAACTCCACACTAGCACATATGAATGCGTGAGTTTGAGGTAAGTAGTGGACCCCTTTCAATGTGATGTTAGGTTTAAACTTTGGTTTGACTCTTTAAATGCTAGCGCATATCAAACTTGGGTGACATCACCCTCACCCACTTCACATCAACCATTAGAGGCTCGCGCATGAAGGAGGGAAGGCAAGTTGGTGGGTGTGTTGGCAGTTAATGGAGAGTTGTGTTGATGAAATTGTCATTGATGCCAACATGGACTTGCAGTGGTCCCACAGGTTAACATTGATGCCACCAAGTCCCACCTGCAATGCCTTGGATAGCTTACAGAGTGGGTTTGTGCCTTTGAAGCACCTTGTACCCAGTTGACAAGGTCCCTGTACCCACAAAGTTGGATCTTGAAGCCACCACCTTGTTGAAGATGTTAAAGACCCTGCTAATGGTGCTGAAGACCCTGGAGATGGTCCTGAAGCCTTGATGGACGATGGAGAAGCCCTAGATGGGTTGGAGAAGCATTAATGACCCATTCTGTGGTCATTCATGCTCTGACGTGTCATGGCACCCCAAGAGAAGACCCAGCTACCCCAAAGGTGATGTCATGATGGATCTTGACTCTTGGAGGTCTCCTGGTGTGGTTGAGGTGGTTGAAGAAGCCTATGAAGCCCCTTGCTTTATGAAGAAATCCTAAAGAAGTTCTTGGACCCACATTTGATGATTTAATGGTACCTGCTCCCTTAAAAGTGATGATGTGGTCATTGATGACTTAATGAAGTCATGGAACCTTTGTGAAGACCTCGATGCCCATTGCTTGCACTTGATGTGGTTAAGGCACCCACACACATATTGGCTTGATGTTGAAGCCCATGATGGCACCTTCCACATGGCATAGAAATCCCTAGTGGCTTGATGCAACCCTATGATGATGTGGATGACACACTCCCATGAATTTTAATGATGTGGTTGACTATTGAAGAATTAAAATAATAAGAATACACAATGGCTCAATAACAACCTAATGGTAAGAAGGTTGACCATTAAGAAGTTTATGTGACAATTAAAAGTCAAATTTAAATGCAAATTATAATATAATAAAAATACAAAATCAAAATACATCTTACCACATCTTGAAGTCGACAACGTAAATGTTGTCCACTTAAATGTGTATTTAAACACTAATTGGCACACTCCAAAAGATATCAACGAATTGGAAAATGAGAGAGAACTCGCTCGCTGTGACATTTATGGGTATGGGAGCAGTGGCAGCAACAGTGATTTTCGATGGCGGCAGCAGTGACAGAAGGAACATCTAAAGTTTGCAGATGAATCTTCATCTTGTTTTATTACCTCTTGGTGGTGTCTATTTGTAGCAACAACACCTCTTAAGTAGTAGAAATTTCGGTGGAGCAACAATCAATGGAGATAGGTGAATTTCAGAGTCTAGGACTATACCCGAAAGTTTAGCAGCAATATGTCTCGGTGGCAGCACTAAGGAGAAGGCCCTAATTTGCAACAGTCAACAGTCCAAGCAACAAATGGAAATTTCGATGGTCAATTGAGACCCACAGAGATGGTTTTGGTTTGAAGTTTTTACCAGCACATACAAACTGTCCACATGTACAACAACATACAGATACAAACTTTGACATGTAAGGTATGATCAAAATACTGTATAATGTTGGTGTTGATTTTTCTGAGCAACATCGAGAGCCCTTCTCTTAGGAGAATGGGACCACCTAGTCTGGGACCACGGTGAAGACTCAACCCAGTGTTGAGTGACCATTCTGTTAAATGGTAGATATCAGGTCTGGGACAATGATATAGACCCAACTCTACCCTGGGTAGACTCAACCTTGTGTTGAGTAGACATCTGGTCCGGGACCATGATGTTGACCAATCTGGGACCGGTAGACTCAACTTAGTTCTGAGTAGCCATTCTCTTGGAGAATAAAGACACTGTAAGCCCTAGAATGGGTGTGGGTATGTGTGTGGCACTTTGACCCTTGATCTATGGGCTTGGTGTGCTTCTCCAAGGATTAGCTACCCTTGGTTAAGTTACCCTAGTACCAAATCTAAGTGTCACACAGTGTGTGAGATAAAAGCATTAATAACTCTCTTGGTTTATGATGATGTACTTTTGAAATAAAAAAAGACCACAGGGGCACTTGGAAAAAGGCCAAAGTCAAAAGTCAAAATAAATAAAGACTTTTTGGCCACAAGTGAAAGTCAAAATAAATAAGGACTTCTTATAAAAGTCAACGGAAAAATAAAACGACCCTTTTGGTAAAAGTGAGTGAAATTAGGAAAAGAATAAAAATATTATTATTTTTATCTTTCCTAATCTTGTCCACTTATAGGTGAATGAAGGCTATAAAAGAAGATCAAGTCTTCTCATTATACACAAGTTTTTCTCTCATAGGTGGAGATGATACTTTTGTTGAAGAAGATTTTTGCCTTAGCCTAGGGCATCCTCAGTAAACCCTCAGCTAGAGTTTTATCAGCATTTCTGTGGCAGCTATTATTATTTTCCGAGCAACTAAGACAGAGTTTAGGCAACTTTCTTCCATTCTATACACCTCTGGACAGCAAGGAAAATTTTGCGCAGTCTCTTCCCTTCTCACGGGTTGATTGTGTTTTTGTTTTTGGGCAAGGGCACTTCCCTATCTTTCCTGGGCAGGCCTATCGACACCCTAGGGAAGACCCTAGCAGGGCTGCCATGGCCCCTTAGCCCCTTCTGGCAGCTCATAAGCATACCCGTAAGAGTGCTGTAGCAGCCTTGGGCTGCACAAACCCTTAGGGCAGCCCACGGGCAAAAGAAGGAGGCCCTGATCAGCAACTGGGAGAGGACAAGGTAGCAGCCGGGCAAGGAGGAGACCGCAAACATCAGAAAAAGGACAGCCGGGCAGTCGACGGGCAACAGAAGGTCAGATCCATACATATCCATATGGCCGTACAACTGTACGACAGGAAGGTACAGCTAGCCTGGTACTTTCAGATCTGACTTGGGTAGTCTGATATTTTCAGGCAGGAGAGAGAAAATCTCAGTTTTTTGAGAAAGCCCTAATTTGGTAATTTGTGTAATTTCTAGAAATTTTGGGTAAATTTATCAGTCTGATTTTTACTGATAAATTTTACAGTTATTGTGGTTAAAAATCTAGATTTGGATTTGAGGAACTTTTTGAAGAATTTTCTAAGTCATTTCATTTACGAGATGAGCTATTAATGCTTTTGGGGTTTTTGTCCTTTGAAGGGTTCCCCAGTGAAAAATATTATGTCCATGTGTGCTGATGTGATGAATGTATTTTTAATGCACTGCTGATTTGTTTATGTAGATCTGCAAATTTTTAAAGTTTATGCTAATGCTGAAAATTCAACATGGTATCAGAGCTTAGCATGTGAAACCACAGTAAAGGGGCACTCCTGTTGTTCTTCACTAGATCTTGGAATAAGATTTGCAGATCTAAAATTTGGATAAGTGACAGAGATGGCTACCGTTGGTTTCAAACCGAAAGAGAAGCTCTATGGTTCAACAAACTTCAATTCCTGGAAGGCCAGGTTGACAACCATTCTTGACGAGAATGACTTGGATAACATTGTTCTTAATGTCACAGAAGAGCCAACTACAAATGGTGGTAGGCTTTCCTACAAGAGGAAGCAAGGTAAGGCTAGAAGAGTCATTTATGATTCTATGGCCTAACATCACATCCTTGAAGACTGCTAAAGAATGCTATGATACTTTGATAAATCTCTATGAAAATAAGGCTACCAGTCAAAAGAGAGTCTTGAAGAAGAGGCTACGAACTTTGAAGCTGAACAAAGATGAGAGTGTTGGTTCCTTCTTCACCAAGATCAAACAGGTAAGAGATCAACTCCTTGCTATTGGTGTTACTGTTGATGATGATCATCTTGTACAAACAGTTGTTGATGGTTTCCCAAGCTCTTGGGAAAACTTCATGACATCCGTTTGTGGATGAGAAAATCAGACAACCTTTGAAAGGCTTTGGCATGATTGCATACAAGAAGAAGCAAGGAACACTGACAAGGTAATCAAGCAGGATAACCTTGCACTTGCAGCAAAGACCAAAAGGTTCAAGAAACCTTCTTCTCAGCAAAAGAAAGGGAAGAAACCTCAGGGTAAGTTTTCTGACATGTCTAAGATTGAATGTTAGAGATTGCAGGCAAAACACGAAGAAACCCAAGAGAAGGTTTCAAGCATTTGCTGCAGAAGCAGAAGAAGAAGTAGATGGAGAACCAAAGAAGAAGAAGAAAACCAAGGCTAATAAAATTGATGAGCCTAAAAGAGAGTACTATTTGATTTCTGCTCTAACTGGTTCTTTCTCAGCTTGCTCCACTTCTTGGTTGGTGGACAGTAGTACCTTCTGGCACATGACACGTAACTGTGGTACCCTCACCGGTTACAGAAAGAGAAAGTTCACCACTCAGGTAGAACTTGGAGATGACTCCACTTACAAGATTGAAGGAGTTGGCTCAACTTCACTTCAACTTGAGTCAGGTACAATTCTTCATGTTGATGATATTCTTTATGATCCTGGTTTAAAGAAAAATCTCTTATCTGTTGCTGGTTTAGAACACAAAGGCCACATAGTCCTCTTTATGGACAAGGAGGTCATTTTATGGGCAAAAGACACAGATCTAGACTCTGCAGTACATATTGGGGTTCGAGAGGGAGACCTTTACAAGGCCCCCAAAGTCTCTACTCATGCTTTGGTACATCACTCAGTTGACCTTGTGAACTTTGGCATAGAAGGTTTGGACACCTTCACTACACAACTCTCCCAGGATTGCAGAAGATGGTTACAGGTATGCCAAAAATTTCTCCAAAACATGAAGGAATCTATAAAGGATGTGCTCTAGGTAAGAACACTAAGAAATCCTTTCCCAGGAGCAAGAGTAGATCTAAAGGCATTTTGGATTTGATTCATTTTGACATTTGTGGGCCCATGTCTTCACCCTCCTTGAGTGGGTGTTTATATTGTCTTGTTTATTGATGACTACTCTCGGAAGTCTGGGATTTACTTCCTCAAGGCCAAGACTGAAACCTTTGACAAGTTCAAAGAGTTCAAAACACTGATTGAAGATCAAATTGGCAGACAAATCCGCATCTTGAGATCAGATAACGAAGGCGAGTATGAATCTAATGAGTTTGATAATTTTTGTCGAGAAGCAGGAATCAAGAAAGAGCTGACAGTGCCTTACAACCCCCAACAGAATAGGGTTGTAGAAAGGAAGAATAAAACGATTTATGAGGCTGCTAAAGCCATAATCACTGATCTAGATCTTCCTTTGTCTTTATGGGCTGAAGCTACCAAAACTGCAGTATACATTCAGAATAGAAGCCCACATGCTATCTTGGGTGAGAAGACTCCTGAAGAAGTCTTCACGAAGAAGAAACCTATAGTTGATCACATGAGGATATTCAGTACTCCTGTGTATGTTCATGTGCCAAAAGAAAAGAAGGCTAAGCTAGAGCCCTCCAGTAAGAAAGGAATCTTTGTTGGGTACAGTGATTGCTCAAAGGCTTATCGAGTATATATACCTGGACATAGGCACATCGAAGTCGGCAGAGATGTGATCTTCCATGAGGAAGCAATGTTTCGTAAAACACTAGATCTTTCATTGGAAGATACAGTTGCTCCACTTGAGTTTCCAAATTCAGAGGGAGGAAGAGGAATTTGATGATTAAATTCCAGATGTTCCTGAGAACGTTGAAAGCCCACTAGAAGAACTACTTAAAGTTCCTCCTTCCAAAAGGAGACCTGCTTGGTATTGAGACGGTGCAAGAAGCCGGTAAGCATAAAGCTCCTCCAGGGACTTTCAGAGAAAGCATAAGACCACATAAGTACTCCGGTCTTATGAGTCAGCCTATCAGTTTGAAACCTTCATCATACGAAGATGCAGCAAGTAAACAGGTATGTGTTGATGCCATCACTGAAGAGTATAAGTCAATCATGAAGAATGATGTTTGGGAAGTTGTTCCTAGACCTGCAGGAAAGTCAGTAGTGACTTCCAGATGGCTTTATGAGATCAAGCATGCTGTAGATGGCAGTGTGGAAAAGTATAAAGCTAGATTCGTAGCTTGTGGCTTCACTTAGAAAGAAGGAATTGACTATGACGAGACATTTGCACCTGTTTCCAGGTACACTACCATTAGAACCATCATTTCACTTGCTGTAGTTTTCGGATGGAAGTTACATCAAATGGATGTAAAGACAACCTTGTCCAATGGTAAGATTGAGGAAGAAGTTTAAATTGAACAACCTGAAGGCTTTGTCACTCAAGGGAAGAAGACTCATATATGTAAGCTGAATAAAGCCTTGTATGGACTGAAACAGGCTCCGAGAGTCTCGTATGCCAAGATGGATGGATTTCTCCATAGTTTGGGGTTTTCTAAAAGTACAACTGATTCTAACTTGTACTTTAAAGTTGTTCATAATCATGTCTTGATACTTGTTCTATATGTAGATGACTTGTTTCTCACAGGTGATGAACAGTTGATAGTTGATAGATTAGTGTAGGAGGGAGCTTACCTCTGAATTCGAGATGAAAGATCTCGGTTTGTTGCATTACTCCCTTGGCTTAGAAGTCTTGCAAAAGCAAGGTGAGATCTTCCTGACACAAGGAAAATATGCAGTAGATATCTTGTAGAGATTTGGGATGCAAGACTGCAAGTCCATGAGCGTACCAATGACTACCAACTTGACAAAGTTGCGGGATTCAACCTCTAGTTCACAATGTGTGGACTCTACTTTATACAAACAGCTCATTGGTTCCCTGATGTAAATTGTGCATACGAGACCCAAAATCTGCTACACAATGAATGCACTGAGTCAGTTCATGTCAGATCCAAAGCACATACACTTGGTAGCTGCTAAACATGTACTCAGGTATGTGTGAGGTACTATCACTTATGGGCTCAGATATACTTCCAGCAGTGGAGTATTGTTATCTAGATATTCAGATTCAGATTGGGATGGCAGTGTAGTTGACCGAAAAAGTACCTCTGGTTATTGCTTCAGTATGGGATCAACAATGATCTCTTGGTCCAGCAGGAAGCAGGGTTCCATAGCTTAGAGTACAGCTGAGTCATAGTATATTGCTGCAAGCGATGCCTGCAAGGAAGCAGTTTGGCTCAGAAAGTTGTTATTTGATCTGTTCGAGGGAAAGTTTGACTCAACGATCATCCATTGCGATAATCAGAGTTGCATAAAGCTTTCAAAGAATCCAGTGTTTCATGACAGATCGAAACACATTAAAATGAGGTATCATTTCATCAGAGACCTAGTGCAGAGAGGTGGTCTGAAGTTGCAGTACATTCGTACAAATGAACAGATTGCAGATATCTTGACCAAGCCTTTGACAGCATCAAAGTTCGTGTACTTTCGTGACAAGCTTTCCCTCGAACAAGTATCAAGTGAAAGTCAAAATAAATAAGGATTTTTTATAAAAGTCAACGGAAAAATAAAAGGACCCTTTTGGTAAAAGCGAAAGTGAAATTAGAAAAAGATTAAAAATATTATTATTTTTATCTTTCCTAATCTTGTCAACTTACAGGTGAATGAAGGCTATAAAAGAAGATCAAGTCTTCTCATTATACACACAAGTTTTTCTCTCACAGGTGGAGCTGCTACTTTTGTTGAAGAAGAATTTTGCCTCCACCTAGGGCATCCTCAACAAACCCTCAGCTAGGGTTTTATCAGCATTTCTGTGGTAGTTATTATTATTTTTCGGGCAGCCAAGACAGAGTTTGGGAAGCCTTCTACCATTCCGTACACCTCCGGGCAGCAAGGAAAATTTTGGGCAGTCTCTTCCCTTCTCATGGGTTGACTGTGTTTTTGTCTTTGGGCAAGGACACTGCCCTATCTTTCCTGGGCAAGCCTATCGGCACACTAGGCAGACCCTAGCAGGGCTGCCGTGGCCCCTCAGCCCCTCTTGGAAGCTCATAAGCATACTCGTAAGGGTGTTGTAGCAGCCTAAGGCTGCACAGACCCTTAGGGAAGCCCACGAGCCAACCCAAACAGGCCATAGGCAGAAGGAGACCCCGGACAACAGCTGGGAGAGGACAGGGCAGCAGCCAGGCAAGGAGCAGACCACAGGCTGCAGAAAAAGGACAGCCAGGTAGTCAACTAGATGACTTGTTTCTCATAGGTGATGAAAAGTTGATATATCATTATGAGAGGGAGCTTGCCTCTGAATTCGAGATGAAAGATCTCGGTTTGTTGTATTACTTCCTTGGCTTAGAAGTCTGGCGATAGCCAGGTGAGGTCTTACTAACGCAAGGAAAGTATGAAGTAGATATCTTGCAGAGATTTGGGATGCAGGATTGTAAGTCCATGAGTGTACCAATGACTACCAACTTGACAAAGTTACGGGATTCAGCCTCTAGTTCACAAAGTGTAGACTCTACTCTATACAGACAGCTCATTGGTTCCCTGATGTATCTCGTGCATACGAGACCCAACATCTACTACACAGTGAATGCACTGAGTCAGTTCATGTCAGATCCGAAGCACACACACTTGGTAGCTGCTAAACATGTACTTAGGTATGTGCGAGGAACTATCACTTATGGGCTCAAGTAAACTTCCAACAGTGGAGTATTGTTATCTGGATATTTAGATTCAAATTGGGCTGGTAGTGCTGTTGACCGAAAAAGTATCTTTGGTTATTTCTTCAGTGTGGGATCAACAATGATCTCTTGGTCCAGTAGGAAGCAGGGTTGCATAGCTCAAAGTATAGCTGAGGCAAAGTATATTGCTGCAAGCGATGCTTGCAAGGAAGCAGTTTAGCTTAGAAAGTTGTTATCTGATTTGTTCGAGGGAAAGCTTGACTCAACGATCATCCATTGCGATAATCAAAGTTGCATAAATCTTTCAGAGCATCCAGTGTTTCATGACAGATCGAAACACATTGAAATGAAGTATCATTTCATCAGAGACCTAGTGCAGAGACCTAGTGAGGTATCATTTCATCAGGTACCAAGCCTTTGATAGCATCAAAGTTCGTGTACTTTTGTGACAAGCTTGGTATGGCAGAGAATGCCTCTCTTGGTGAGAGAGAGTGTTGATTTTTTTGAGCAACATAGAGAGCCCTTCTCTTAGAAGAATCAGACCACCTAGTCTGGGACCACGGTGAATACTCAACCCAGTGTTGAGTGACCATTTTGTTGAATGGTAGATATCTAGTTTGGGACTGGTAGACTCAGCTTAGTTTTGAGTAGCCATTCTCTTGGAGAATGAAGACACTGTAAGCCTTAGATTAGGTCTAGGCATGTGTGTGGCACTTTGACAATTGATCTATGGGCTTGGTGTGCTTCTCCAAGGATTAGCCATCCTTGGTTAAGTTACCCTAGTATCGGATCTAGGTGTCACATAGTGTGTGAGATAAAAGCATTAATAACTCTCTTGGTTTATGATGATGTACTTCTAAAATAAAAAAAGACCACAAGTAATGACCATAGGGGCATTTGGAAAAAGGCCAAAGTCAAAAGTCAACATAAATAAAGACTTTTTGACCACAGGAAAATGACCACAAGTGAAAGTCAAAATAAATAAGGACTTCTTATAAAAGTCAACGAAAAAATAAAAGGACCCTTTTGGTAAAAGTGAAAGTGAAATAGGAAAAGATTAAAAATATTATTATTTTTATCTTTCCTAATCTTGTCCTCTTACAGTTGAATGAAGGCTATAAAAGAAGATAAAGTCTTCTCATTATACACACAAGTTTTTCTCTCATAGGTGGAGCTGCTACTTTTGTTGAAGAAGATTTTTGCCTCAGCCTGGGGCATCCTCAGCAAACCCTTAGCTAGGGTTTTATCACATTTATGTGGTAGCTATTATTATTTTTCGGGCAGCGAAGACAAAGTTTGGGCAGCCTTCTTCCATTCCGTACACCTCCGAGCAACAAGGAAAATTTTGGGCAGTCTCTTCCCTTCTCACGGGTTGACTGTGTTTTTGTTTTTGGGCAAGGGCACTACCCTATCTTTCCTGGGCAGGCCTATCAGCGTCCTAGGGTAGACCCTAGCAGGGCTGTCGTGGCCCCTCCTGGCAGCTCATAAGCATACTCGTAAGGGTGCTGTAGTAGCCTAGGGCTGCACATACCCTTAGGGAAGCCCATAGGCCAACCCAAACAGGCCATGGGCAGAAGGAGACCCTCATTAGCAGCTGGGCAGGGAGTAGACCGCGGGCAACAAAAAAAGGACAATCGGGCAATCAACAGACAACAGAAGGTTAGATCCATACGGATCTGTAAGGTGGTATAGCTGTACGACAAAAAGGTACATTCAGCCTGGTATTTTCAGATCTGACTTGGGCAGTTTGATATTTTTAGGCAGGAGAGAGAAAATCTCATCTTTTTGAGAAAGCCATAAATGGGTAATTTGTGTAATTTCTGGAAATTTTGGGTAAATTTATCAGTCTGATCTTTACTGATCAATTTTATAGTTATTGTGGTTAAAAATCCAGATCTAGATTTGAGGAACTTTTTGAAGAATTTTCGGAGTCATCTCATTTACAAGATGAGCTATTAATGCTTTTGGGGTTTTTGTCCTTGGAAGGTTTCCCCAGTGAAAAATATTGTGTCCATGTGTGCTGATGTGATGAATGTATTTTTACTGCATTGCTGATTTGTTAATGTAGATCTGCAAATTTTTAAAGTTTATGCTAACGCTGAAAATTCAACATGGTATCAAATCTTAGCACGTGAAAACATAGTAAAGGGACACTGTTGTTGTTCTTCACTAGATCTTGGAATAAGATTTGCAGATCTAACATTTGGATAAGTGACAAAGATGGCTACCGTTGGTTTCAAACCGAAAGAGAAGCTCTATGGTTCAACAAACTTCAATTCCTGGAAGGCCAGGTTGACAGCCATTCTTGATGAGAATGACTTGGATGACATTGTTCTTAATGTCACAGAAGAGCCAACTACAAATGCTGGTAGGCCTGCCTACAAGAGGAAGCAAGGTAAGGCTAGAAGAGTCATTTATCATTCTATCAGAGAAGAATTGCTGCCTAACATCACATCCTTGAAGACTGCTAAAGAATGCTATGTTTACTTTGATAAATCTCTATGAAAAGAAGGCTCCCAGTTAAAAGAGAGTCTCGAAGAAACAGCTACGAACTTTGAAGCTGAACAAAGATGAAAGTGTTGGTTCCTTCTTCACCAAGATCAAACAAGTAAGAGATCAACTCCTTGCTATTGGTGTTACTGTTGATGATGATGATCTTGTACAAATAGTTGTCAATGGTCTCCCAAGCTCTTGGGAAACCTTCATGGCATCCGTCTGTGGACAAGAAAATCAACCAACCTTTGAAAGGCTTTGGCATGATTGCATATAAGAAGAAGCAAGGAACACTAACAAGGTAATCAAGCAGGATAACCTTGCACTTGCAGCAAAGACCAAAAGGTTCAAGAAACCTTCTTCTCAGCAAAAGAAAGGGAAGAAACCTCAAGGTAAATTTTCTGACATGTCTAAGATTGAATGTTATACTTGTCACAAGTTTGGACATTATGCTAGAGACTGCAGGTAGAACAAGAAGAAACCCAAGAGAAGGTTTCAAGCATCTGCTGCAGAAGCAAAAGAAGAAGAAGATGAAGAACCAAAGAAAAAGAAGAAAACCAAGGCTAATAAAACTGATGAACCTAGAAGAGAGTACTATTTGATTTCCGCTCTAACTGGTTCTATCTCAGCTTGCTCCACTTCTTGGTTGGTGGACAGTGGTGCCTCCAGGCACATGACAGGTAACCGTGGTACCATCACAAAAAGAGAAAGTTCACCACTCAGGTAGAACTTGGAGATGACTCCACTTAAAATATTGAAGGAGTTGGCTCAACTTCACTTCAACTTGAATCAAGTACAATTCTTCATGTTGATGATATTCTTTATGCTCCTGGTTTAAAGAAAAATCTCTTATCTGTTGCTGGTTTAGAAGACAAAGGCCACAAAGTCCTCTTTATGGACAAGAAGGTCTTTTTATGGGCAAAAGACACAGATCTAGACTCTGCAGTACAGATTGGGGTTCGAGAGGGAGACCTTTACAAGGCCTCCAAAGTCTCCACTCATGCTTTAGTACATCACTTAGTTGACCCTTGTGAACTTTGGCATAGAAGGTTTGGACACCTTTACTACAGAGCTCTCCAAGGATTGCAGAAGATGGTTACAGGTATGTCAGAAGTTTCTCCAAAAGATGAAGGAATCTGTAAAGGATGTGCTCTAGTTAAGAACACGAGGAAATCCTTTCCTAGGAGCAAGAGTAGATCTAAAGGAATTTTGGATTTGATTCTTTCTGACATTTGTGGGCCCATGTCTTCACCCTCCTTGAGTGGGTGTTTATATTATGTCTTGCTTATTGATGACTACTCTAGGAAGTCTTGGATTTACTTCCTTAAGGCCAAGAGTGAAACCTTTGACAAGTTCAAAGAGTTCAAAACACTGATTGAAAATCAGACTGGCAGACACATCCGCATCTTGAGATCAGATAACGGAGGTGAGTATGAATCTAATGAGTTTGGTGATTTTTGTCGAGAAGCATGAATCAAGAAAGAGCTGACAGTGCCTTACAACCCCTAACAAAATGGGGTTGCTGAAATGAAGAATAAAACGATCTCTCAGGCTGCTAAAGCCATGATCACTGATCTAGATCTTCCTTTGTCTTTATGGGCTGAAGCTACCGGAACTGCAGTATACATTTAGAACAGAAGCCCATGTAGTGAGGATTTCTCCTCACTGCAGGAGCAAGAATGGCTCCCTTGTGCCTATAGGGCACAAGGGTAGGTTCCTACTCTTTGAAAACAGGAAAAAACGAAATGGAAATAGTATAAACAGAACAACAAATTAAACTAAGCTAATCTAAACAAGAATAAGCAAATGGCAACAACTGTAAACTAGATCTAATAGCACGACCAGAAAGAAGAAGTGGGGATGAAGCTTTGTGAACCCTTCTGTAGAAAATGGGTTAGGGTTCCGCCTCCTTAACCCTGCAAAACAAACCTAAGCTACCATGGAGAAACCTGCAAACAATGTCAATAATAAAACCTGCAACTAGAAAACAAGGTTAGAAAGCAAAAAATAACTAAACAAACATGTAAAGAAACATTATACCTCTATTGGGTGGAAATGGGCCACCATGCCCTAGTTCCTGGAAGCCTCTCTCTCTTGGTTGGGGGAGCAATGGCTCAAGTGGGAATGGATGTGGAGGAGAGGGAATGTGGGTTGTTTGAGAGGCAAAGGTCTCAAAGCATCCACGGGCAGCATAACAATAGGCAAGGGAGGAGTGTTTTGAGAGTGACCCCCCACCCTCCTTTTATAGTTTTTCCAAGGGATTTTAGGGTTTTAAGCCCTTGGTCAAGGCTTTAGCCCCTTATGCCCTAACTTTAGCCCCTTTTTGAGGGCTATAGCTCCTAGGGGGCTATTTTGGGCTCTTTTTTGGGGTTTTCAGCCTTTTTTTTCATCCTTGGGCTCTTTTGGAGGTGTGGGGGTCAAATGGAAGGTCTTATGGAGTGAAATGAGTGTTGTGAGATGGTGTCCTTGGGTGGTGTAGGCCATAGAGAGCTATGTGGGGGATTTTGGGGTTAACAAATTGCCCCCTGATGTGTGAGGGTAGGAGCTCAACGTATAGCCGACGGACATCATAGGATTTACTATAGAGAGGTGGTGCTTCCGAGGCTGGGGCATGGTGGCTTTTGGTTTTTGTATTAATTTGGTTCCCATCAATGGGTGAGATACAATAAATGTGCGACATGTATATGGACGAGGCGGGCATTCCCATGCTCGTGACAATGTCAAAAGAATCATTTGATCTATGCTCTAAAATACAAGAGCCGATCATATACAACTGATGTTACAATGCTGGTTGCCTCTATGTGAGGCTAATACAACACTGATCTGGTGCATTGGACCCATGGCATTCTCATGGAATGCTATATCTTCATGACTGATAGTCTGCTGGATCTGGAACAGTACATAGCTGTATGGACTCGTTGATTGAGAGTCAGAGTCTCTGTGGTACAAGTATGCTGTATTAATCATTAAGGTATATTGAAGCACTGGTGGGGCTTCTGATCACTGTCTCCAACGCAACTCGAAAATCACAAGGGACATAACCTGTTTAGGTCCCTCGAGTGGACTCACCAATGTGCTAAAGTCAGGTGACATCCGGGGTCTTCGACCAAGTATTGTGTGGAACAAACCCTGTACGAATCTCAACAGTGCGATGATGGAGTTGAAGTCGAGCACGTGAGAAACAACCATCGGAAGAGGCACTAAGGACTCCTCTCAAGTGGTCCAAGGAACTCATCAATGATGTAAATGAAACCAAGGTATAGGGACCTCTGGGATATGTGTGTTGGCGTCGACAGAGGGAGACCTGCCCCTAGTCAAGGCAATGATGTTTCCTTTACCAGGAGCACGAGGGATAACCGAAAGGTGTGAAGCCATCTGCGGACTGATTCATTGAATTGGAGGGGAGGGGAGGGAAGGAAAAAAACTGAACAGGGGCAGGGGGGGAGTGGGAGACTCAAACTTCCTTTGTTCAGAGTATGACGGCAGGGTGGACTAGGCAGCAAATGAAACTGACTCAAGGGAATGGGATCATAGCTGTAATACCGGGAATATCGCTGCAGATGGGAAATCCTTGGAGGAGGTGGACACTTTTGATATTGATGGGATCCAAGGAAGACACATTGCAGAGTACTCTGAACAAAGGCGACCCAATGTGGGAATGCTGCCAAACTGTTTTTTGTGGGGTGGTGTCTAGGGACACTATTGTGGTATGATCTCGTGGATTTTTGACGAGCCCGAGAAGGTAAATGCTCATTGGTGCTTTCAATTTTAGAGACTCTGAAAGCATGAAGAAGACTCCAGTGGGGGCTCTTTTTCGTTGGTAGTCTCTTGTGCCCGAAAAAAGGATAAAAGTATACATAGGAGAGCTCGCCCATCCTGGAGGGGATGGGAGACTTCTTTACTGTTGGTAGTCCAATCAGGCCGAAAAAGGTTAAACCTATACTAACTGGACGGTCATTCAAATGCTTTTACGAGCATGAACAAAACCAAGTTTGCTTGGCGATCTTTTCTTGTTGAGACGACTGGAAAAGAGTTTAACGACAACCGTTGGTGAGCTTTTTCGTAAAGTGCAGCCCCTCTGCCTGAGAAAGCATAAAACTATGCAGAGGGGAACGGTCTTGACTTGAGTGTGCCAAGGAGGTCCTTTTCATGAGATGGTCTACATGGTCCGCAAAAGGAGGTAAACGAGATGATGTAGACGCCCTTTCCTATACTTTAGCGAGCGGGAAAGGAAGTAGCTGCGCTCGGCGATCTTTTCATTGTTTTAAGGAGTCAAAAAAGAGCTTAAACGAAACTCCAATGTGGTCAACCGACTGCGGTGGCACGAGCGGTGCCCCATGTCGGGACGGTGGACAGAGGTCCAAAGGTCATCCGTGGAGTATGGACGGAGCAGAAGGATTTCAAACATACCAATACATGCGTGGGATAGATCACAGCAGAGGCCTGCGAGACGGTGCGGTAGAGGCACGCAAACTGAGATGGCTCTTGGACAGAGGTCAGGAGAGCGTGTGTGTGTGTTGCAGTGGACGAATTTGACTACATGCGATGTGAGTGCAAGTCCCGGGGCATTTATATGCCAAATACGTGCAAGAAAAGAAATCGTTTTGTGGACAGTGGTCCAGAGGTCCGCGTAACGTGCGGTAAAAAGAAAAGAAAATCTATGTGTTAAAAATACAAAATAAAAGCTAAAATTACATTTCTTAACGGGCGGTGGCCTGAGGAAACTTATATGTCAAATACATGGAAGAAAAACAAAGGGTTTTGTGGACAATGGTCCAGATGTTCGTGTAAGGTGCAGTGAGAAAAAAGACAATTATAAATACAAAAAGTAAAATTACAGTCCTTAACGGGCGGCGGCCTGAACACTCGCATGAGTAGCGATCGGGAAGTGTGATACAAGTACAGGTCCGTAGACACTCGCATCGTCATGTCATGGCTTGTGAATCGAGGTGACTTGTAGGAAGTGGTCCCGAAATTGATTTATTAAACATGAGACAATAGTCTCATAAAGAGATAGAGGATTTGAGCCCGAAGGTGTGAGAGGTGTCTCGAATCGGTTCCAAGTGACTTTGGATTAGCAGTTGATGGTGTTGCCCCTGATTTTTGCTAAAATACATTGAAAAACAAGAAAAGAAAATGAAGCGACTCATTGGTGATGTTAAGCGTAAAATTTCCTGAGGTAGAGCCCACTGCGGGGGTTCTCCAAGAGTTGTCCATCAGAGTCAACGAAGAGGTATACCCCTTGCCAAGACGAAGGTCATTGGCAAGGCGGGGTGATGGAATCTGGTCTTTTATGGGAAGAACTGATTCCATACTATGGTTTAAATGGAATGGGGTAAAACCGAAGGCAGTCTTACAGATCTCTCCGTCATCGCGTAAGTGGTGCCGGGATAGATCAGGTGGATCTTCCACAATCGACGAGATGGAAGGGCAACTGGTGCTAGAGATCATGTAAATGGTATTGGTTGTTGTTTTTGTGGCCTTGCCCCTTGTCTTTGTTGGAGGAAGAGGGGCGGGCCTAGAGACAAGAGGAGTCTTTGATGGACCTGGAGGTAGGTGCAACATCATCTCAATTGGCTGGACATGAGTCAACACATCCTGGGGCCTCAGAGGTACGATAGGTGGTTGAAGGTACCACAGAGGATCTCCTAGTGTGAAATCCTGTAGATGGAGGGTTGCCAATGTAGACTTACTCACGATCCTGGATGGTAGGAAAAAGAAAAGGAAAAGAAAAAGAAAAAGGATCATGTTGATCGGGAATGAACCCAATTGTTTCCCTCGTAACTGAGGTTGAGGTTGCAACTGAGGTTGCGGCGATGGCTGGGGAAACAAAGAAAGAGACAGGTCTAATGGACCGTCGATGATGGTGGAGACAAGAGGGTCTGTAGAACTGGACATCATGTGAATGGACATGGAGTCTGAAGAAGGCGGTGGGGGGTGAACTTCTTTGATCAAGGTGATCTCAGACTCAAGGGAATGGTGACAGAGGTCAACAAGAGCCATTCGAAATTCAGGCAGGTGTTGGCAATGGTGGGAGTAATGTCCATACAAGCCGCAAAGGGCGCAAGCATGGTTTGTCCTCAATGCCTTGTTCCTGACTAGTGGCGCGGTTGGGAGTTCAACCACGGGGATGTTTCCGTTTGTATCCATGGCATCCAGATGCGCATGGATCACTGGAATTTCAGGGCAATTCTGAGTTGGATGGCCCTGTTGTTCGCAGACGGCACAAGGTGGGACTTGTCGTGGTTTTGTGGTGGCTTTGGTGTTCTTTCGCCTAGCCCTTTTGGGTTGGGGCGATGCAGGTGCGGGTGTGGCGGTTGGCTTATGCAGACCGGGTGGGGGGTGAGACTCAACCGCAATAGGTTGCACCGGAGTTAACACAACCTAGGGCATTGTTGGTTGAGCTGGTGGATCTAGATACCATACCGGGATTCCCAACGTAAAGTTGGGTAGGCTTAAGGTGGCCATGATCGGCTTGCTCATGACACCAGGTGGGGGAAAGAGTAAGGGAATTGTATGGAATGGAGATGATCCCACATAACTCCCAGCTGGTTGCATGTGGGGGTGCGGTTGTGGTTGCAGCTGTGCGTAGTGCTGCGGCTGCGGATGATGTTGCGGTTGCGAACGATGTTGTGGTTGTGGTTGGGGCTGCGGCTATAGTTGTTGTTTGGGTGCAGCGTTGCTTGATGAGACCATGCACAAGTCCGCAGTTTGTTTTTGTGTCGGTGGTGGTGACACCAATGGGAAAGGAGCCGTCATGGTGGGATCAGTAAACAACCCAGGGCCCACATTCAATGGTGGTGAGGCTGGTGTGTTTTCAACCACAGTGTTGGTTGCCGGGATGGCGTTAGTGTGTGCGGTTGCCCCTTGCGGCTCAATGGTGGTGATGGTAGGGATAACGTTGGCAGGTGCTGTTAACCCTTGCGGATCATGGTAGGTGAGCTGGTCAATCGTCACAATCTTCCCTTCGTGGGGGAACATCATGAGGCGAAAGACAGTTGACGCGACGGCTCGCATGGCATACATGTAACTCCTTCCGAGGAGGAGGTTGTAGTCCAATTGAGCGTTAACGACTTCGATGTCAATCGTGACTGTCTTTCTGGCTAACATGATGGGGACATGGGGGAGGATTCCTTGGGCTTTAGTTGGATGTCCATCATAAGCCCGTAGAGTCGTGGAGGACGGTTGCAGAATTGGTGATCCAAGCTTCTGCCAAACCAAGGTAGACATGACGCACGTGGATGCCCCCTCATCCACTATGCATCGGTGCACAACCACGTTCCGGATGGACACCGGGATTTGGAAGGCGATAGTGGAGGGCATGCGCGGCTCTCCGTTCTCTGTGTCAAATGTGATTAACTTGGAGTCGGAGGGGTCTACTGCCCCTAGAGCGGCTAGTAAGGCTTTCCGCTGCATTGGGCACATTTTAAGTACCTCGAGAGCGAACATGGCAGTTGGCGTTTGGGCCAAATCATCCACAATGCTATAGCTGAGTGCAGCTCTAGCTGTAGCATTATTGCCAATTTTGCGTGTCGGGGGGCGCGGGAACGGGGGTAACTGGAGAGGTAGGTTGGTTGTCTTAGACGTGGATGCTTCTGATGAGTCGGCAGGTTCGGTGGTGGTACCTTACTGATTTCGTCTAGTTTGTAAGTTGACCTCTTCAGTGGTCATGGCTAGTAGGTGAACACTTGTTTCGGCCGTGGGCAGTGCCCCCGGAGCGTTGGGATTGGCCTGGGGAGGGGGAGCGGTTGCCACCAATCCTTGGACTGGTAGTGGGTTTTGAAGCACCATGGGAGGAGGCCCTTGTGGTGCCTGGTTGGGTTGGGCTTGATTGGCAGCATTGGCGGCCTATTGGGCCTCATTTTGAATGGCCTGCTTAGCGCGAGCCATGAGGGGACACTCAAATGTGTAATGCCCATAAACATCACAGAGTGTACAAGGTTGGTTTGTGCGCAACGGAGCTTGCGTCTTGGTGCATTCTGTCGTGGGGGGTTTTGGGCTTGTCGGTTAGCCGTGGCATTATTGGGAGGGTTCGGTTGCTAACTGCCTCCCTGCGGTTGGTTATTGTCTTGGTTGCGGGGCCGGTTGTTTCTAGCTTGCTCTTGTTGATTGTTGGGGGCAGGCTGGTTGGGACGGTTTTGTTGTGCGAACACTTGTCCCAACGGAGCGGGTGGAGCGGGGGCAGGGGCTTGAACTTGTTGCACTGGTGGTGCATAGTATATTTGTGGGGGTGGTGGTGCCACAAATGTGGGCATTTGCCCCACATACTGTTGTGTTGGCCAAGCCATGGCCTGAGCCTGCTGCAATGGCGCAGGTTGTGCATAAGAGGTTGTTGCTCCGGACTGGGACATCATTCTAGCATAGTCCAGAGCTTGGTTTTGGTAAGCAACATTAGTAGTGTTGCTTGGATGCGGTGCAATGGCAGGTGGTGTCGGTCGAGGCTGTGGTTGTTCGGAGACTGACCCTATGATGCCGTCCGCAGCGTGGGATGCCCCCGTTGCATCGCAGTAGGAGGTACTCGGATGGGGAGCGTCTGGAATGACAGTGTATAAGTATCCAGATTGAGAGTAGATCAAGTCAAATTGTTAGGCCTTCAGTATGGCCTCTTCTTCAGATTGGGGACGTTCAGATGCGACGTCCTTTGCGATGGGTGGGAGCAAAGTCTTAAGGAACCAATCCAAGAAGATCTTGTCGTCTAGTTGGATTTTGCATAAGCTACGGCATCGCCGCCACTCATGGATATGGTCAATTATGTGAGTGGCGGTGCTTTGGCGACAGGATAACAGGATCTCCACCCGCTCGTCATATCTAACAGGGAGTTGAAAATACTATAGGAACATGAAGGCTAGGGAGTTGAAGTCGGGGTACTTGGCTTGTGGCAGCTCAATGTACCATTCTGCCGCGACACCTGTAAGGGAGCTTTGGAACAGCCTCAGCCTGATGGAGTCGTCTACAATGGAATGTCATTATGTGATTTTGGGGACATTCCCCGGCTTTGCCTTCAAACTTTGGGATGTCTGATGGCAGCTTAGTTGGCATGGGTGGCCAGAAAGCTTGGTGGCGGATGGGGTCATTCGTTAATCTAGCCAAGTCAAGCAAGTTCAGACGAGCCATGAAGGGCAAATTTGACCCCAAGTTGATGTGGGATGGGGCTGCAATGGGGGTGGGGTTTGCAGGTGCATAATGCATCTGCATGGCTGGGGGTGCTTGTGGTGGCACCATTGCGGATGGGCCAATGCCCCCAAGTGTTGTGTGGGGGGCGGTATGGGTGGCAGGAGCATTGCCCGCATGTATGACAGTAAGGGCAATGTAGGTGGACGGTGCACTGCCCCACTGTGTGGCCGGAGGGGCAGTGCGTGTGGAGGGGCCACTGCCCCCGTGTGTTACCACTGGGCTAGCTTGGCTGTGGTCATTATGGGTGGTGGCAATTGGCTAATGACAGTCTGCATGACTGTGCTTGGATCGCTTGCCAAGTTGTGGGTGATAGGTTGTGATGTGGACATGGGTCCACTTGCTAAGGTTAGGCCGAAAAATGGATTCGGGTTTGCACTAGCCATGGGGCTTGATGGTGCGGTGTGGAGGTTTGGTTCAGACTAATATGGGTTTCAATCAGAATCAGAGACTGTGTGGCCCTCTGACGGTGTGGGAGATCGCTGAGAGCGGCTTCGATGGTGCCGATCAAGTGTTCCAAATGGTGGTGGTTCACCTCTTAGGCGTGAGGAAGATTGTGGAGGATCAATTGTGTTCACTTTTGTGTATGAAACTGGTGGGTATGAGATTTGGACCCCGGTTTCAATGGCTTCCTATTGGCTGAAGGTGGTCTCTCGGCCACCAAGACTGCCAGAAGACAGCGCTTGGCTTGTTCCTCATGGGTGCTTCTACTCAATCGGAAGGAGTCGTTGCCCGTTTCACTTGGCAATTCCTCTCAGCGGCCAGCTACTTTGGGGTTCCTGTGGTACTCCTCACAATGAGTTTCTGGGCAAAGCCTAAGTACTTCCCACAGTTGAAGCAGTCAGGGACTTATGTCCTCAAAGACTGCAGAATTGATTGAACTTAGTGTAAATTTGGTAAATTTTAAGGCTTACTTAGCATCATGAATTGAGTTGGGTTAATTATTTGGTATGGTGTGTTGGTTTGCTTGTTTGTTCTGGTATTTGGTTGTTGCAATATGGTTTATGAATTCATGGTAGAGTTCATATCATGGTTTTGTATGCAAACATAAACAGAAATTTGTAAGTAAGTACAATGATTAACCCTGGATTGCTGGCCTAACTAAATGTCTACCGCTCAGTGATATTCTTCTTCAACCCAAGAGAAGGTGCTGGGCTCTCAACATAATGGGACTAAGCCCATCCATAGATCCTCGGGTCACCTCCCGGATGCTAGGTTGGTCAACAGGGAGGACGCTTAGCGCAGTGAGAAGCCCTCCTTCTCTACCCCCTCTACCTTCTAGGTCACCCAGTTTTAGTGGTTTGGGAAAAATACCATGGAGTGCCTAGATCTATACGAGCTTACCCTTCGTCGTATCCCAGAATACCCCGGAGGGTGATGACTGGGTAGAGGAGGAAGGGGGCAACAAGGTGGTTATTTTTAAGTTACTTTTAGTTAGACTAGTTCATTTTATTAAGCCTTAATGATTGATTTAACATTTACGCATTGTTCATGGATTGATTTGCAGAAAATAAAAACTGGAACTGAAAAAGACCTGCAATGGTGGACAAAGGCGGCTGGGCCGCACTAACAGTCCTCTGAAACTGAAAATTACTGTCAATTAAACTTAAATTCAACTTCTGTGTGATAGGCCGCACATTTCTGACCAAATCTAGCGAGGGAGCCGCGAGGTTTTTCCAGAAATGAGCGAGGGGGTCGCACAGAATGCAAAAACAGCTGCAACCTGAGTTTCTGGGTTGAAGTCGCGCCTGTCTGGGAATTAAGTGCACCCCGAGCGAACCTGTTTGCTCATTAAGAGCGCCCCAGTCTCACCTTTTGCCCCGATAAGAGTGCCCTACTCCGGAAAGGGGTTTTTGGTGAGGCAAGGTCAGATCTGGCCAATAGTAACTGGTACTTGGGTCAGTCTACTCGGCTTGGCCTAGCAAAGGCTTTGGCACTGACTAAAACAGGAAATAAACAAGATTTAAGACAGATCTAACACAAGATTTCTGAAAACTAGGGTAAAATTGAAAAAACTTGAAAACTTGAAATTTTTGGATCAGGGATCCTGTGGGATCAACCTGGTATGGTCGCCAAAGCTGTAGTGAGGATTTCTCCTTACTGCAGGAGCAAGAATGGCTCCCTTGTGCCTTTAGGGCACAAGGGTAGGTTCCTACTCTTTGAAAACAGGAAAAAACGAAATGGAAATAGTATAAACAGAACAACAAATTAAACTAAGCTAATCTAAACAAGCATAAGCAAATGGCAACAACTGTAAACTAGATCTAATAGCACGAGCAGAAAGAAGAAGTGGAGATGAAGCTTTGTGAACCCCTCTGCAGAAAACGGGTTAGGGTTCCGCCTCCTTAACCCTGCAAAACAAACCTAAGCTACCATGGATAAACTTGCAAAACAATGTCAATAATAAAACCTGCAACTAGAAAACAAGGTTAGAAAGCAAAAAATAACTAAACAAACATGTAAAGAAACATTATACCTCTATTGGGTGGAAATGGGCCACCATGCCCTAACTCTTGGAAGCCTCTCTCTCTTGGTTAGGGGAGCAATGGCTCAAGTGGGAATGGATGTGGAGGAGAGGGAATGTGGGTGGTTTGAGAGGCAAAGGTCTCAAAGCATCCACGGGCAGCATAACAATAGGCAAGGGAGGAGTGTTTTGAGAGTGAGCCCCCACCCTCCTTTTATAGTTTTTCAAAGGGATTTTAGGGTTTTAAGCCCTTGGTCAGGGCTTTAGCCCCTTCTGCCCTAACTTTAGCCCCTTTTAGGGTTTTAGCCCCTTTTTTAGGGCTTTAGCTCCTAGGGGGCTATTTTGGGCTCTTTTTAGGGGTTTTTAGCCATTTTCTTCATCCTTGGGCTCTTTTGGAGGTGTGGGGGTCAAATGGAAGGTCTTATGGAGTGAAATGAGTGTTGTGAGATGGTGTTTTTGGGTGGTGTAGGCCATAGAGAGCTATGTGGGGGATTTTTGGGTTAACAGCCCACATGCTATCTTGGGTGAGAAGACTCCTGAAGAAGTCTTCACCAAGAAGAAACCTGCAGTTGATCACATGAGGATATTCAGTACTCCTATGTATGTTCATGTGCCAAAAGAAAAGAGGGCTAAGCTAGAGCCCTTCGGTAAGAAAGGAATCTTTGTTGGGTACAGTGATTGCTCGAAGGCTTATCGAGTATATATACCTGGACAAACACTAGATGTGATCTTCTATGAAGAAGCGGTGTTTCGTAAAACACTAGAGTTTTCATCGAAAGATACAGTTGCTCCACTTGAATTTCCAGATTCAGAAATTCAGAGGGAGGAAGAGGAGTAATTTGATGATCAAATTTCAGATGTTCCTGAGAACATTGAAAGTCCACTGGAGGAACTACTTAAAGTTGCTCCTTCCAAAAGGAGACCTGCTTGGTACCGAGAAACGATACAAGAAGCTGAGAAGCATAAAGCTCCTCCAGGGATTTTCAGAGAAAAGCACAAGACCATAGAAGTACTCTGGTCTTATGAGTCAGCTTATCAATTCAGAACCTTCATCATATGAAGATGCAACAAGTAAACATTTATGGATTGATGCCATGATTGAAGAGTATAAGTCAATCATGAAGAATGATGTTTGGGAAGTTGTTCCCAGACCTACAGGAAAGTCAGTAGTGACTTCCAGATGGCTTTATAAGATCAAGCATGCTGCAGATGACAGTGTGGAGAAGTATAAAGCCAGATTCGTAGCTTGTGGCTTCACTCAGAAAGAAGGCATTGAATATGACGAGACATTTGCACTTGTTGCCAGCTACACTACTATCAAAACCATCATTTCACTTACTGCAGTTTTCGGATGGAAGTTACATCAGATTGATGTAAAGACAACCTTTCTCAATTGTAAGATTGAGGAAAAAGTTTATATTGAACAACCTGAAGGCTTTATTACTCATGGGAAGAAGACTCATGTATGCAAGCCGAAGAAAGCCTTGTATGGACCGAAACAGGCTTAGAGAGTCTGGTATGCCAGGATGGATGGATTTCTCCATAGTTTGGGGCTTTCCAAAAGTACAACTGATTCTAACTTGTACTTTAAAGTTGTTCATAATCATGTCTTGATACTTGTTTTATATGTAGATGACTTCTTTCTCACAGGTGATGAATAGTTGATAGATCAGTGTAAGAGGGAGCTTACCTCTGAATTCGAGATGAAAGATCTCAATTTGTTGCATTACTTCCTTGGCTTAGAAGTCTGGCAAAAGCCAGGTGAGATCTTCCTGATGCAAGGAAAGTATGCAGTAGATATCTTGCAGATATTTGGGATGCAGGACTGCAAGTCCATGAGTGTACCAATGACTACCAACTTGACAAAGTTGCGGAATTCAGCCTCTAGTTCACAAAGTATGGACTCTACTCTATACATACAGCTCATTAGTTCCCTGATGTATCTCGTGCATACGAGACCCGACATCTACTGCACAGTGAATGCACATACACTTGGTAGCTGCTAAACATGTACTCAGGTATGTGCGAAGTACTTCCAACTTATGGGCTCAGGTATACTTCCAGCAGTGGAGTATTGTTATCTGGGTATTCAGATTCAGATTGGGCTAGCAGTGCAGTTGACCGAAAAAGTACCTCTGGTTATTGCTTCAGTATGGGATCAGCAATGATCTCTTGGTCTAGTAGGAAGCAAGGTTCCATAGCTCAGAGTACCACTGAGGCATAGTATATTGCTGCAAGCAATGCCTGCAAGGAAGTAGTTTGGCTCAGAAAGTTGTTATCTAATCTGTTTGAGGGAAAGCTTGACTCAACGATCATCCATTGTGATAATCAAAGTTGCATAAAGCTTAAAGAGAATCCAGTGTTTCATGACAAATTGAAACACATTGAAATGAGGTATCATTTCATCAGAGATGTAGTGCAAAGAGGTGCTCTGAAGTTGCAGCACATTCGTACAGATGAACAGATTGCAGATATCTTGACCAAGCCTTTGACATCATCAATGTTCATGTACTTTTGTGACAAGTTTTCCCTTGAACAAGTATCAAGTGAAAGTCAAAATAAATAAGGATTTCTTATAAGAGTCAACGGAAAAAATAAAAGGACCCTTTAGGTAAAAGTGAAAGTGAAATTAGAAAAAGATTAAAAATATTATTATTTTTATCTGTCATAATCTTGTCTACTTACAGATGAATGACGGCTATAAAAGAAGATCAAGTCTTCTCATTATACACATAAGTTTTTCTCTCACAGGTGGAGATGCTACTTTTGTTGAAGAATATTTTTGCCTAAGCCTAGGGCATCCTCAACAAACCCTTAGCTAGGGTTTTATCAGCATTTCTGTGGCAGCTATTATTATTTTCTGGGCAACTAAGACAAAGTTTGGGCAACCTTCTTCCATTCTGTACACCTTCGAGCAGCAAGGAAAATTTTGGGCAGTCTCTTCCCTTCTCACGGGTTGACTGTGTTTTCGTTTTTGGGCAAGGGCACTGCGCTATCTTTCCTGGGTAGGCCTATCAACACCTTAGGGCAGACCCTAGTAGGGCTGCCGTGGCCCCTCAGCCCCTCTTGGCAGCTCATAAGCATACCTGTAAGGGTGCTATAGCAGCCTAAGGCTGCACAGACCCTTAGGGTAGCCCACAAGCCAACCCAAATAGGCCACAGGCAGAAGGAGGAGACCCTCTTGCTCACAATGATCCTCTTACAAGCATGTATGTATACTCTGTATGCCTTCGAAGTCTCACTGTATCCAACAAGTAACCCCTTCTCTCCAGAAAGGTCCAGCTTCTTCCTAGTGTCAGCATGAACATGATAATAGCATACACTCCCAAATATGCGAATGTGACTCACATCTGCCCGAGTGCCTGTGAAGACCTCCTCGGGTGTCTTCCTCCCCAAATCTGTGTGGGGACACCTGTTTTGAATGTATACTGCATTCCTATATTCCTCAACCCAAAGGAATAGTGGTAATTCCTGATCAAATAGCATGGCCTTGGCTGCTCCTACCATAGTCCTGTTCTTCCACTCTACTACTCCATTCTGTTGTGGGGTATGAGGCACGGTGTGCTCCTTCTTGATCCCCTCTGCCAAACAATACTCCAAGAACTCATTTGAGGTGTACTCTCCCCCATTGTTCGTTCTCAAAACACGAATCTTCCTTCTTGTTTGGTTCTAAATGAGAGTCTTTAACTCCCGAAACATCTCAAAGACCTCTGACTTGGCCTTCAGGAAATAGATCCAGGTCTTCCTGGAGTAGTCATCCATGAAGGTCATGCAGTAACTGTAACCACTGAAAGAATGGACACTCATTGGTCCGCAAACATCTGAATGCACTAAGTCCAAGGGCTCCTTAGACTTGTGCTCACTCCGTGGGAAAGGCTTTTTGATGATCTTCCCTAAAGCACAACCCTTGCAGTGGTTATGCTTCTCCTCCTATACCTAGAGAAACTCCAATGACCGTCTGTCTCAAGTGCCTCAGTGCTCCATGGTGTAAGTGTGACATCCTCCTGTTGACCACCAAAACCAACTAGGTGGACAACGATGTACCGTGCACATGTTGAATGTGCCTTGAAGATAAGAATGAAGTACTTAATGATTATATCAAGCGGGGCAACTCTTCTTCTCTTCTTCTCTCTAGGATATTTCAGCATGAAGGTCTAGTTTTTTGTAACTTAATCGCCTAAAACTTAGTCATTAGGGAAGCCCTTTCATCGAGTGTTTTTTCACTTGGATAATTAAAATTTCTTTTTAGATATTTTAATTATTTGAGTTTTTCACTCAAAATTACCTCCAAAGTGGTGAAAGGTGTTCTAGTGATCGAGTCCATGGGGTGATTGGGGCCTAGGAATGTTCTATATTACCATGCTAGATATTATCCAGAACCTTACGAAATTTCATTAAGTTTTGCATAGGGTTTCTTAATTTTTGGTCATTAAAAATTGTCACCCAGGACAATTTGTTGTAATGTAAAAGAGGGTTACTTGGTCCTTTTTAATGTTGTATAGGGATATGGGTACTCAATAGGGGTGATTGGGGCCTAGAAATGTTCTATATTACCATGCTAGACATTATCTAGAGTCTTGCGGAATTTCATTAGGTTTTGCATAGGTTTTTTTAATTTTTGGTCATTAAAAATTGTCACTCAAGACAATTTGTTGTAATGTAAAAGAGGGTTACTTGGTCCTTTTTAATGTTGTATAGGGGTATGGGTACTCAAGAGGGGTGATTGCGGCCTAGGAATGTTCTATATTACCATGCTAGACATTATCTAGAGTCTTGCGGAATTTCATTAAGTTTTGCATAAGTTTTTAAATTTTTGGTCATTAAAAATTGTCACCCAAGACAATTTGTTGTAATGTAAAAGAGGGTTACTTGGTCCTTTTTAATGTTGTATAGGGGTATGGGTACTCGAGGAGTGATTGGGGCCTAGGAATGTTCTATATTACCATGCTAAACATTATCCAGAGTCTTGTGGAATTTCATTAAGTTTTGCATAGGTTTTTTTAATTTTTGGTCATTAAAAATTGTCACTTAGGACAATTTGTTGTAATGTAAAAGAGGGTTACTTGGTCCTTTTTAACATTGTATAGGGGTATGAGTATTCAAGACAAATGGCATGGGACCCCCTACAGCCTTGGGCCAAGTTTAAAGTCATTCATACAAGTATTACTATGGTTTTGGTCACATTTTCCCAGGTTAGCCATGGAAATCAGGAAATTGGGCATTTAATTAGTGAGCCAAATTTTGGAAAAGTGATCACTTGGGGTGGCCAAGTAAAGGTTCGAATGTTTATATTAGGCTCCTAAGACAATTTTAAGACCCAAAGGGGGCCCTCAAGCAAACATGTGACAAGTTTCGAGTTCTCAAATCAAGGGAGTGCTCCCTTCTCTCTTTAATTGGTTGGGTGAGCTAAAGTCAATGGAAGGGGCCCCACTATGGTGGTTTCCTCCCCATTTGACATAGCAATAAGGTTAAAAGCATTAAATTGAGGGTTTCTCTTCCCATATTTGAGATCTCAAACCATGTTTTTGCTCTCCTTGAACAAATTCGCCTCCCCTCTCTTGGGCCCCCCTCTCTCCTTTGTGACACTTGTCTAGCATGCAAAGAGGCTCTCTCTTTCATTTTTTCTATTTAAGGAGGATTCCCCTTCTCATTTTGGTTACACACACACACACACACTCTTGTTCATGCTCTCATTCTTTCTCTAGTTCACATTCCATAGCTCTTGCTTTGGCCATTGTAATTTTCAGCCATTTGGCTTTGTTAATCAAAATATTTGGAGAACTCTTGTGTCCATTGTTCCCATTGATGATTTGCTTCCATGCTTGAGGAGCTACACAAGTTTTATTGGCCAAGGAAGCATACTTATTTTCTTTGGTAAGATTTATGGTATTTGCATTCCATAAATTTTGTGAGTTTTCATTCTTGTCTAATTTCTTACTTTTTTTTTAACTTTTAACTTAGAATTTTTTTCGGTAATTTTTTGTGTTGTCCAAAGACACTTCTAAAGTGTTTTTGGGCACTTCTTATTAAACTTTGCTTGCTGGTTTTTAGCAGGTTTGTTTGAAAAGAAGAGGATACGCTACCCAAAAACCAATTTGTGGGCCATATGGAGCTTCTAGGAGGCTTCCCCCTTAGCGAGGCTTCTTTTCCTTATATTTTGTAAGCCTTTGGATCCCAGATAACAAGGACCAAAGGGAATTTCTGCTAAAACATTGTAATCAAGTAATAAAAAGCAAGTTTGAGTAGGCTCTTTCGAGCCAACTCCCCATCCCTCAGGGGGGATTCTGCGTTTTTTGTGTCGTGATTTTTTCAGTTTTTTCTAGTTTAGTTGTTTTTAGTAGCATTGTATACTTTGAATCATAAGCATTTCAATATCTTTTACAAATTCAAAGTAATCATACTATTTACCCCATGACTTCCTGATTGATCCGAAAGAGGAAAGAGATGCGTGGTAGGACTAATTAGACAATCCATGAGTTGTGTTTTGTATTTTTCTGTTATCTAAAATCAACCCTTCCTCGCTTTCCCAATTGAGGTCCATTTGGACCGAAAGAGATTCCGAGAGGTTTTTATTTTTATTTTTTAACAAGAATACAAGTTTAAAATCCTTAAAGAAGTACCAAGACTCCTTCCCCATATGCTCTACACTGCTGCAGCTTGTCTGATCAGTTGGTTGTATTAGAAAGGGATGCGAGTTACTAGATTTAATAGGAAAATCCACACTAGTGATTTTCTCGAGAACTCGGGAGGTTGCAAAGAGTAACTACTACTGAGTTAGGGGGCTACTCCAAGCAAGTTCATCCTCGCCCCGTTGGACACTTGGTGTTACCGCTTTAGCACTCAGTTCGAAATGACTTGACTTGTTGGGCCAAACCCACAATTAACCCATGCCCTTAATTTTTCATTAATAATTTTGAAACTGACCAACGAGACAACTGCAATACTTACACGACACAACAACACTCCACTTTTCCAAGCACTCCATATTCATCGACACTTGTATGTTTTACTTTCAATGCTTAAATCAATTATTGCAAAATGTCGTGAATGATGCTTACATTGTCATATGCTGTTGATGTGATCTCTTTCTTGCAATAGTTTGTTGTGTTATTTTATCAATTTCATATTAACTCCTAGATTTAGTCTTTTCTTTCGTAGACTGAAAACCATAGATTTTCTTTTTAATAGGGTCTACCCCTTGGCTTCGTTAGGAGTTGACCTAAACAGAGGAGTCAAGAACAAGGTGACAACCTTGACTCGAGACATGCCCCCAAGGACACACCGAGTGGCTTGAAGATTTCTCCCATGTCCCCCTAGGTGTGTGAAAGGTGGCAACATTTTCTGGCACCGTTGCTAGGGATAAATCTTTTTATTCCCGAGTACAACTTAACTTAGCTTTTTGTTTCTAAAATGATAAAAAAATTTGATAGATCTTGTCTTAAAAAATTTACATTAAAACTCGATCCATCTAGCGACTCCACTATTTAATATCCCTCCAAGGTATTCTACTGGAAGGAACTCCGAAGGAGTATTTGATCTCATCCCTGAACCTAAAAGGGCTTATAGAAGGAGATTAAATAGACAGACTTCTCTTACAATCCTTGAAGATTTAGGATCCCGATCCCTCTTAGATATCCATCATTTATTTGTAGAGAGTCATATTCCTCAATCTCAAGAAATGACGGATTTCTTCAAACCCCTTGACATTTCTCAGATAGCAGGTGTTCCCCATGTCATTCCGAATGATCCTATCAAGAAGCTCCCCACATTTCAGGGCAACAATGCCATCATCGCCAAGTCTCACCTTCAGAAGTTTGAAAAGTTCCTGGTTAGTTATTGCAATGATGTTGCCCATGACCATGACGACGTCAAAATGAAGCTTTTTGCTTTATCCTTAGAAGATGATGGTGGAGAATGGTACCTCGACCTAGCTGATAAATCATACAAAACTCTTCGTGAATTTCGGAATGGTTTTAGGAAGAAATGGGGAGAGAAAAAGGAACCAAGACATCAGCTTGCTGCCCTTCATAACATAAAAAAGATGGAAAATGAAACCATGGATGAATTTAATACAAAATTCAGGTGCATTGTTTATGATCTTCATAAAGACATCAAGCCAAATGATGCTGCTATCCTCATCTATTATATTGAAGCATTCACTGGAGATTTGAGGTATCAGTTAAGAGATAAAGAACCTGCTGATCTAAAGACTACCCAAGAATTGGCCGAGAAAATTGAAAAGAACATGCAATCATCGAGTAAGTCCAACATACCAGGGTACACTGGAGGAAACACTTCCCACAACAAAGAACTAAGGGAAAGACTGGTGAATCAGAGGATAAGGAAGCATCTAAAGATCCTATGAAGGAAATGGCTAAAATGATGAAAACCTTGGTAACTAATCAAAACAAGAAGACGGTCAATCATGCTGCTCAACTAAATCATATTCAGAATAGGTTGGTTATGATGGAAAGAAATCATGTTTCTCATGCACCAAGGAACTTTCAACCAAAGCCTAATCAGATGTATCAAAAGAAAACTCAAGAACCTAGGATTCCAAACCAATTGGATTCAGTCAACCTAGTAAAGGATGCAATTCCATTTTGCAGGCCTTGTTCTCAGATTCACCAAGAGAGTACTTGTTACATTGCAAACCAAGTAATGGAACATGGATTCCCTGAAATCAATAGTCAAGATACACCATCAAGCGAGCCTGAGTTCGTGAACATGGTAGGTCGAACCTACCCTTTGACAGACCAACATTGGCAACAAGGCGTAGATTATAGTCTGGAAAAGGATTTTATCTCTCAGACTTATGGTGAAATGCCTTCCCAGGAAAAAATCTAATAAATGAGGAATGCTAGAAACAAAGAAGCTACCTATCAGAGAAAGGAGAAGTCTACACCAACTAAACAGTACAAGCCTAAGATAACAATTCCTCCTATTATAAACCCTTTGGTTGTTGTAGAATCAAAGCTTGACATGAGATAATGGTAGAATGATGTTAAAATTTCAGCTTATGCTATTGATATCCTTCAAATTCCTGGCCAAAAAAAAAACTGATGAAAGTTTTAGAAAGTAGTCCTAATATTGTCAATGAAACTGCTCCTCCAAGTAATAATGTCGTCCTTGAAGATTTGCCTTTGTCCTTGAAGATATGCCTATAGTCCTTCATAGTGTTGATCCAAAAAGAGAGGACCACCTGCCCTTTTATGTCTCTCTTTTAGTTGATGATCTTCTCCTTCATAACTGCATGTTAGATTCAGGTGCTTCATCAAATGTAATTACAAGGAAGGTAATCGAACAGTTAAACCTAAGGATCACACGGCCCTACCACAATGTTTGTGCAATGGATGCAAGAGAAGTTGAAGTGGTAGGGATAATTTTAAACCTACATGTAAAGTTGGCCAAGTATCCTGCCATTGATATGGCAATAGATGTTGTTGTAATCGATGTACCAAATAATTGGGGAATGCTTTTGTTCAGAAAGTGCACTGCAACTCTAGGTTGATACATCCAAATGGATTGGACATACAGAACCATACCTGCATCAGAAAACACTAGGGTTATACTTCACAGAGAAAAGGAAAGAAAGCGACATGTAGAGAATCCTAAGAAGCCTGGAAATGAATTTGTGTATTGCACTAACAACTTTGGAAACTATGCCATCTTGTCCAACTTCATGGCCCCTATTAAAGAAAATATTAAAAATGAAAAGCTAGATGAAGTTTGGCAAATGTACTTTGACGGAGCTTATTCCAAAGCTGGAAAGGGTGCAGGCATAGTTATCATTTCACCTTCTAATAAAATCTACAACTTTGCTTTTAGATTGGAATTTGAAGCATCGAAAAATGTGGTTGAGTATGAGGCATTGTTTTTGGGATTAGAAACTGCTAAGGATATGGGCATAAAAATGTTGAACATAAAAGGTGATTCAGACTTAGTTATCCTCCAACTTAAGAATCAGTATCAGTGTAAAAGTGATAGACTAAGGAAGTACAGAAATGCTATATGGGATACCATGGACTGGTTTGATGCACTTAATCTTCAGAAAATCCCTAGGGAAATGAATGGTTTAGTAGATAAGTTGGCAGTAGTAGCATCCACCCTTCAACCTTCAGATGATATGATTAGTGGGAATGGAAACATGGAAATAAATTTCAGGCCTTCAATTCCTGATAATGTAGATCACTGGAAGGTATTTAATGATGATAAACAACTCTTAAGGTTCATCCAAAATCTCCAGGAGTTTGAAAGTTGCAACATCAATTATCAGCAAGAGGGTAAAAGAGTATAAGGAGGATGAGGATAATTTAAGAAATCACATTCCAAGTAGCCTTATAGCTTTTGAAAAGTTGTTTGACAGACAAGATCATCATAAAAATAAAAAAGAGTCAATAAAAATTGGGGATTATATGGAAATAAATACAGGTACAGACAATGACCGCAAGTTAATAAAAATTGGAAACGAGACTTCAAAAAAGGAAAGGAACAGCTTAATCAATTTAATCAAAGAATATAGAGATGTGTTGGCCTTTAGTTATGATGAACTTAAAGCTTAGGCGAATAAATCTTAAGTTGGCTCCCATTGTTCAGAAGGAACTTCAGAAAATGTTAGCAGCAGGGATCATAGCACCTACAAGACATTCATCATGGTGCTCCAACTTAGTTGTTATTAGAAAGAAGAATGAGTCAATTAGAATATGTATAGATTTTAGGAATCTAAACATATCATGCCTAAAGGATAATTACCCATTGCCCGACATGGAAACATTACTTCAAATAGTAACTGGTTCAGGAATGATGTCCATGTTGGATGGCTTTTTCCAGATATAACCAAGTGTTAGTAAATAAAGAAGATCAACATAAAACAACATTTACCACATCGTGGGACACTTACAAGTTTTTAAGAATGCCTTTCGACTTATTAAATGCAGGTGCCACTTTCCATAGAGCCATGGACTTTGCCTTCAAAGAACTCATAGGAAAGTGATCCAAATCTATCAAGATGACTTAACTATTTTTTCGAAAGAGTGATCTGATCACATAAGTTATCTTAAGCAGGTATTTATGAGATGTCGTAAATATGGCATTTCCTTAAATCCTGCCAAGTCAATCTTCGGGGTTGACGAAGGCAAGTTGTTGGGACACATTATCTCCAAGGATGGGGTCAAGATTGATCCTGAATGGGTAGAAGCCATTAAGAAGGTCCCCTTGCCTCAAAATTAAAAGCTCTCCATTCTTTCAACGGTCAAATTAATTTCATAAGGAGATTCATCCCAAATTTAGCAGAACTAATGAAACCTCTACACAAATTATTGAAGAAAGATGTTAAATTTGCGTTGACGGATGAAGGGAAGGATGTTTTCAGAAGTATCAAAGATGCTATATCTAGAGCACCTATTTTAATTGGTCTGGATTATTCAAAAGAGTTTCAGATTTTCTCTTTTGCCTCAGAAGACACCATTGTAGTTGCTTGTGTGAAGTGGATCCAGGATGGATGGTAGAGGGGCAAGCAACTAAGGGGTGGAACCACAACTGCCTAGACTCCCAAATGGATGGTTGTCATGCCAATCAAGGCAGCCTTCACTTTATGTTATCCTAGTCCAAGACAACAATAGGGGAGACCCGGATCTGCTCCCGATAGGAGAGATCAGACCTAGACACCAGAATAGATCAAAAGGGGCTTTAAAGTACGTAAGGTGTAAGATGAATGGAAACCTTAGCTCTAGGGTTTAGGTACTAGTAACTAATGAGGATGACCACTGTCTTGGGAGACGTAACTGTCACAGGGTAAGCAAGGATAGAGTTGGGACTGTCTAGTACCAAGGAGACAGACTCAGTGAAAGATAGGTAACTTGAGTTATCAATAAATGTTGGTAAAGAGAATGGGAGTAAGCTCAAGTCAGGGATAGCGCTAGAGATAGAGATCAGTGCCTTTAATGCATTGGGCAATGGAGTCAACATCAACACAACGTTTCAATGAACCCACCTGGGATATACCCTGATCTATGGACCCAGAAAAGGATTTGGCCCAGAAGACTCAGGCTATAAGAGATCCAAGAGGAGGAGGGCTAGCTCTAGGGCTTGGAAAAGCAGATCTGTAGCCACCAAGAGATTATCAGCTCAACATTGGCAGGGAAATGAGATCAGGATGGCTCGATCTACAAACCCAAATCAAAAAATTTCAAGAAAAATCAGATCTAGAAAAGTCAAAATCTGATAAGGGGGGCTAAGGGGCTTAAAACCAATTTTTCAGATCTAGGGCAACCTGGAAGGGACTAGCTCAGCGTTTGGAGTGTTCTGGAGTGCTTAAGGCCTGATCTATCGGCCTATCTTGTCAGGTTTCAGAAAAAGCCAATTCCGGAAAAGTCCAGTTTTTAGTGAGGGCGCTAGGGCTGTTTCAGTCAAAAACTCAGATCTAGGTCAAACTGCCATGACTCTGGACAATGTTGGGGGTGATTTGGACTATGTGGGACCCGATCTATCCGTCTGTGAAGTCAGATTTCAGAAAAAGTCAAAACCCTAGCAGGTCAAATTTTCAGTGGGGGTTTATGCAGTTTTCTGGCTAAAAATCAGATCTAGGTCAAACCAACAGGAGTTTGACTAGCGTTGCAGTAGATTTGGTGAAGGGGAGGCCCGATCTATGAAACCCAGAAATGGTTTGGACAAAGATCAGACAATTCCCAAATTTAGTCCTTTTTTAAGGTTTTTAGTATTTTAGGAGTTTTCAAAAAAATTGAAGTAAAGCAAGGTACAATGGAATAAGATTTGAAGAGAAGAGACTTACCTATTAGATCTTACCTGGAAATGCTTGTAGAAGTCTTTAACAGTGATGATCTTTGCTATCCCGATCAATTCTGGAAGATCCCAATGATTCCTATGAAGGATGTAAGCCACAAGCCACCAATGCGCCCCCTATCCTGCATGAGCAAACGTCAACAATATCAGATTTGCCAATATGAGATAAAGAAACCAAATGCTACAAGAAAGTAAAACGAAATAATCATAGATCACAATGAAACTAATGAAAACCCCCTGATCCAAGACGAAGAAAACCAAGCGAGTTGAGGTCCCCTTGTAAAAACGCCCTCCTGTAGTCAAAACAATGATAGCAGAAAAATATAGATCTCACAAGAATTTCCACAATGCTAGGAAACATAAGACTATCCAATCACCATTTGAGAATATCAGATGCAACGCAGATCCCGAAAATATCCACAAAAAAATCTTTCTATTATTCAGATCCAAGAGCTAAAAACCCCTTATAAATGAGAAGCTCTCTCCTTTAAATAGAAATGAGAGAACCTCAATCATAACCGAATCCTAACCACTTTCAAAACGAGTGGCTAAGATTAAAAGATGAAATGTTCTAATCAATGGTTGAGATGAGCTCAACATACAACACATGGATCAATATAACCATAATTTACCAAAGTGGACTAAACCACCCATAAAAAGGTAACCCACTCAACAACAAATAAATGAAGCACATGGTGGGTCCAAGGAGTGTTTGACTAACTCCCTCTGGGTGTCCCCATGGCACAATGAAACTATATAATAATTTAATTCTTTGACTTTGTGCCTCCTTGAGGAAATCATGAGCGTTCCAAAAGCTCCAGAAAAAAATGCCCAAAAATATGTGTGGGTCCAATCAGGTGCTGCAACTGTTGGAGAAGGTGTGGAAGACATCACTCTCATCATTGTCACTCATCCCATGTCATTTCCTTGCCTCAGTAGCCCAAATCGATTTCTTCAATAGCCATTTTATCATTTTTTAATTTGCCTTGGGAAACGTGATCCTGCCAAAACAACCTCCTAGGGTGCCTGCGTTGTCAAACTAAGCCCACCAGGTTCTCTACGATGGGGGTACTATGGTACAAACAAGTGGCTGCACCCCCTATGCCCATACAATGCCCTAGGAGATCCAACTAAAACATCTCCCTGCTCAGACATATCAACATGTGAAGAAAAACTACATCAGAAAGGCAGAATGAGCCTGATCATATCTGCAAGTGCTCGAAACTAGAAATAAACTGTCTCATTAGACTTAGAGAGTCCAAATCCATCTAAGGTGTATATTCATACCCCTCACAGGTCTCTATCTGATCATCAATCATATCCAATAAACAATATAACCATCTGTAAATGATTAGACGCCAATAATAACTCAGACTATCATCCATCTGCTGCAAGTGTTAAAAAAGGCTAAGACATGCTCTACAACTCATTCAAGTAACAATCACAACAAGTAGCATTCATTTCATTGGCGGTACATCAACCAATACATATATAAGGCTTTATTTATTATTACTCAGACTTAGACTTTCAGGACTATACTCACTTCATAGTTGTAGTCAATTTGCTAGTGAAGGGTGAAGGATGAAATTTACAAGGCTAAAGCAAAGGATGATTTCCTGCTCAACATCATAACACTTTGGATAATGGAAAGGGAATACTCACTATAACCAATGTTGGACAAACAACAACACAAGGAATGGCAGTGCCTCACAAATGGGTAAGTTGTTTAGAGAGTGCTTATTCAACTTAGGCATCATGACTACATCAAGCTTGATCCAAGTTCACTAGGATCATCATTTTATTCCATGGCCTTTTTGGCCTATATGACCCTTTGGGACTTCACCAGTGCTTAAAAGCACAGATAATTGCAGCTTTCATCCGGGACATATTTATTTTTATAAAGTCAACAATATTTGGATATAGCATATTTTTAACCATTGCTTTTTTGGACCTTTTGGTATACTCTTCAAGGAGTATTTTAGCATTTCATTGCTCTTGCCCTTTTTACATATGTTAAGAAACATAGTTTTATAATTTTCATTTTTCATGGGTGCATATTCAATATTTTCAATACAGGTAGTACATGAGCTTTCAGTTTTAGCCAACAACATCTCAAGTGACTAGGGGGAGTTCTGCACAGTGCCAAACATCGGGACAACTGACCAGAATGATTTAGGCATACTATCCAACTTACCAAAGGCAAGTTTTGTCACCAACTCAGAGCCGAGACACAATATAGACAGGGAGGCTTGTCCAACAAAAGTTCTAGCGGGGAGAAAGATCCTCCATGCCATAAGTCAAGAAGTCAGTCGTGTTGAAAACTAAACTGGAAGGTAATGGATGGGTGAAGACAATGAATGATGCAGCGAACACTAGCAAGCCAAAACAATGGTGGGAATGACTACCTCTATTCTTCCTAAGGAGGGTTAAAACCAATGAGTATAGATCAAGAACTTCCAAGTCTAAGTAGGGACATCAATACATAGTACAAAATACATTCAAGTCCATATAATTATGTCTGCCAGATCATGATACAACAAGTTACTACATGTCACAAAAATCAGTATAAGAGCAATAATAACCATAACACAATATAAAAAGCTGAGTCATAATCATGCAATATAATCCATCTGAGACACCATCTGTCCAATGAGAAAGAACTGATATAAAATTGGGCATCAATGACTGCTCTGTAATGACATAAATGGCTACATCGGTCCTCAAATCTGAGTGTCCTGAGACTCAGTCTTGACATGGGAGAGTACAATAGTCCAGTAATATAAACATGATCCATAAAAAATGCTCATCTTAGCATCTCATATGTAAGAGATCTGGCTGAAAAATGTACTGTGTCTGAAAAATAGAATATGGTAGCCTGGTTACTATATATGTGATAACATCTGGCTCTAGCTGGGACAAGTGCTTTGCTGAAAAGAGCGCTTGAGAATCTCAAAATCTTTGGTACTCGCACTCTGCTTCTTGCACCCTCGATCAATCCATCCAGCTCTGCAACCACTACAAAGAATGTACCTGACTACCTGCAACATGTCTAAAGCTATACCAAACTCACACACCGGTCGTCAAAACAATATGTGGATAATATATAAAATACTGAAAATAAAAATGCATGAAATTGAAAAGTAGAAAATAAATCTAATCTATAGCCACAACTTTCAATAAAAGTTTGATTTTTTATTTTGCAAAAGTATCAAGGATGCTATATCTAGATCACCTGTTTTAATTGGTCCGGATTATTCAAAAGAGTTTCAGATTTTCTCTTTCGCCTCAGAAGACACCATTGTTGGTGTTTTGCTTCAAAAAAATAGTGAGGGGCAAGAGCAGCCTATAGCCTTTATGAGTAGAGCCTTGCAAAATTCAGAATTGAAGTACACTTCCATGGAAAAGCAAGCTTATGAGCTTGTCAAGTCCCTTAAACATTTTAGAACTTATGTCGGATACTCTAAAATCATTGGGTATGTGCCCCATGCAGCTATCAAAGACATCATGTCTCAGCAGGATTGTCTAGGAATCAAGGGTAAATGGGTTTCAAAGATTCAGGAATATGACTTAGAGATAAAACCCACTAAATTGATTAAGGGACAGGGGCTTGCAAAGATGTTGACTCAGGGGAATGAGAAAGCCATAGGAATGATCTTCCAGAACAGTAATCCAAAACAAAGTGTATCAGACAAGCTTCAAAGATTAGAGCAGCAGCCTTGGTATTCAGACTTCATCTTTTTCCTTTGTAACATTACATGCCTTGATCACTTACTTGGCCATAAAAACAGAGCATTAAGGTTAAAAGCAACTAAGTATTGTTTAACAAATGATAGTCTAGGTTGGAGAAACCCGGACGGCTTAATACTTAGATGTGTTGATGAACCTGAATCCAAGAGACTCATGGTTGAGTTCCATGCAGGATTTTGTGGTGGACATTTTGCAGCAAGAACAACCGCCCACAAAATCCTTAGAGCAGGTTACTATTGGCCAAACCTCTTTTCAGATGTGCATAAGTTTGTCAGAAGTTGCCCTCAGTGTTAGTTGTCCACCGGGAAGCAAAAGATGAAAGCTTTGCCCTTAAAACCAATAGTAGTCCAAGCCCCTTTCCAACAGTGGGGGCTTGATTTCATCGGTAAGTTAAAAGACAATTCAAGCAATGGTTATTCTTGGATACTTACCGCCACAGATTATTTCACCAAGTGGGTAGAGGCAATACCCACCAAGAAGGAAACTGATGTTGTAGTCATGGACTTCCTAGAAGATAGGATTATCACAAGATTCGATGTGCCAGCCAGAATTATCACAGATAATGGCCCATGTTTCAATTCTTCAAAAATGTCATCTTATTGCTTCAAATATGGCATTGTCTTATCACATTCATCCAACTATCATCCTCAAGGAAATGGTCTAGCTGAGTCAAGTAATAAAAACTTAATGACCATAATCAAGAAAACAGTTGGTGATAATAAGAAAGCATGGGATAGCAAGATTAAGTATGCATTATGGGCTAATTGGATTACCAAATAGAGTTCAACCAAGAAGAGTCCTTTCGAACTTGTCTATGGCCTAGATGTCACCTTACCAATCCATTTAAAGCTTCTAGTGTATCAACTTCTTCAGAATTTTAGCTCAGATCAGGATGCCATTTAGAACAGAGTTAACCAGTTGAATGAGTTAGATCAGAACAGAAGGAAGTCCCTTGACCAGAGTATCAGAAATTCAGATAAAATCAAGAGGACCTTTGATAGGTCTACCAGACCTAGATCCTTTCAAGTAGGTGACATAGTTTTGCTATGGGACAAACGGAGGGAAAAGCGTGGAAAGCATGGAAAATTTGACAGCCTATGGATGGGACCTTATATCATTGACGAAGTAGCAGGTGCAAATTCTTTCTACCTACATGACCTGGAAGGGGAAGATTAAACTTTCCAATGAATGGCCTTCTGCTCAAAATGTTCTTCATTGGGACGATTTGATGCCTTTATTGGCATCGGTGGTATTAGGGCCTATTTCTAAACTTATCCTTGCATGTATTTTATTTTTGTATCATATTTTTGTATTATAGATGTTGTATCATAGTACTAACTTTGAAGGTTTTGTTGTAAATTAGTGTTGTAAAAGAGTTTTTCTTTTTGTACATTATATACTAACTTTGTGTAATAGCTTAGTTTCCCAGTTGGTTTCCTTTTATATATATGTTGCTGATGGACTTTAGTTTTCGTGCAAGACCCAGAGATTCCGGAGTTCTCACATACTCTTCTTTGATCAGAGGATCATGCAGAGCACGTGTCCCTAGATGGAGCCAGATGTTACCTACAAAGTCATACTTAGTCGGTATTATCAAGTGAGCCGGGTGATGAAAACATACAATTGTTCACCTTTCAGAATTTATAAGTCATTTAGCATTCGTTTGGGAACTTGTTATTTTTTTTGTAAGCACATGTTCATACCCCCTTGGGCAAATTGTAAAAAATGTCCTAGCATTTAATTTTTTATAAAAGGCTCGGCTTTCCGGACTTGAGCATCAAGCCGGCTAGCCCAGAGTGTTTTTTCCCTTGGTTATTATTGGTTGTTGGACAAACGACTAATAATTTATGAGTTTTTCACTCACACCTCCAAAGTTGGGGTAGTTGTCTTGGTGTTTCAGCCTTAGGAGGTTATTAGAGCCTTCGTGACAATGTTTTTCAGCATGCTAAGCATTGATTTTGAGTCATATGGACATGTGCTAGGTCCCCCTAGAGTTTCGTCAATTTCCAAGAAAATAAAATTTTCATCAAAATTAGGCCATTTTTAATGGTTTAATTAAAAAAATTCACACCCGGAGCATCCACTTTACCCTTGGAGCCACTTTCCACATCAGTTGGGCAGCTGTAACACGCCGTGAGGCATTAGTCAGCTTAAAATACGTCAAAATAGCATTTTAATGCTAAGTTAAGACATTTTGACATAAAGGACAAAGTTGAGAAAAGTCAAAATTCATTAAAAAATTAGTTTGATTGACATGGCATGATGTCACCATTCTACATGCAACCATTTTCAAATGTTATGAAGCGAACTTTGCGTTATAATTTAAGAGTGGTGAATGATATGAAGTAGAGGGTGACGTCACTACTCTTAAAAGGAAATCGCATGCATAGTATGGAGGAGCTCACGCTAGCATAATTTGGAAATCGTGTGCTAGCACTAAGATGTGGACCCCCTCTATCCACATGAAAATAGAACCTTGGCTTATAAGTGATGAACCATAAATTATTTATTGTTTTATGAAGGGTAGTGAAAGAGTTTTTAAGGGGGACGTCAAAGCTAAAGGAGAATCGCTAGCATGGATGCGCTAGTTGAGAAGTGGACCCCCTCCATTTCTTATTGTTTGTTAACTTTGGGATATAATCTAAGGCAGATATATAATTTTCGATTTGGACATTAGAGGAAATTTCAACTCAAAATGGGCCTTTTAACTTTTATTCAAATTCCATGTCATCATGTGTTAGCCAATGAAATTGCTTTAAATTTGAAATACCGTATAGGTCCTAAACACTTTTTTTATATAAATTTGGGCATAGGTATCATAAAAAAAACTACTTTTTTTGTTTGTATTTTTGACATATCTCCCCGTGTTTTTACTCAAATTTCGATCGGGAGAGCTTGTTGGATGCACAATTAAATTACGCATCCAACGAGTACCCACTCGTCATACTTTTGACAGACCCCGCTACCCCAAAAACAAGAAATACCTGAAAAAATGGAATGATGACCCCGCTACCCCAAAAACAAGAAATACCTGAAAAAATGGAATGATGATGTCATCATTCCATTTTTTTCAGGTATTTCTTCTTTTTGGGGTAGCGGGGTCTGTCAAAAGTATGACGAGTGGGTACTCGTTGGATGCGTAATTTAATTCTGCATCCAACAAGCTCTCCCGATCGAAATTTGAGTAAAAACACGGGGAGATATGTCAAAAATACAAACAAAAAAATAGTTTTTTTCTTTTCTTCCTCCAAAATTAATAAATATTATTTTATTGTTTTAACTATTATTTTATTAATTCATTTTAGGAGGCCCATTTTGAGTTGAAATTTCCTCTAATGATTATTGTGACGTCAACCATATTAAAGAAAGGAACCGTACAATCGCATAAGGATTGAAGGATGCCGATTTGGTGATTTGGCATTAGATTGGGTGTGTTGGCAACCTGTTTGTAAATTAACTGAGAAAGGTGTCAATCACCTCTGTAGTTCAACTCAGTTAAGCTCAATATGACTTTGAGTGTATCTTCAGTGTTGGCAGCCCCCTCGGGCTTGGCTCTGGCTATAAATAAAGCAGCCTTTCTCTCTTCCAAGCTAGCTCGAGTTGGATAGAGAATTGGTCTTGGCTGTTGTAATACTGTGATTATTTTTGTTGCTTAGAATAAAAGAAAGCTTCGGAGGCAAGATGGTGTCATGTTATTATGTGTGGATGAGCATTGCCATGTTTCACTGAGGTAACCTGTATCTGTGTTCATAACTTGCTTATTTTGATATTGTGGATCCAGTGCTAAAAGATTGCTAATAAGTTTATTATGATCTTGGTAGGAAATGAATTTGTTAATAAGTTTATTGGCTATCTCCTTTTCTTTTATGCATGTCTAGAGATCTAGATTTAACATGCTTTATAAGATTATATGCATGCTATTCTAATATCTCTGTTTATGTATTATCGGATCTCACAAGCATCTTGGAAAGCCGTTGGATTAGTTGCAGGTTCCTAGCTTGGAGAGGGGGTTGATCTAGTTGGCTTCCTCACATTCTCCAAACTTTCTCAAAGGCATAGTCACTCGACAATCCACCGGAACGCTCCACAGTTAATCATTCAAGCACCAAGCCACATCTTCACTCTTTCTCATTTTTTCTCAACACTCTCTTGGTTACTTGGCTTTTATATTTTAGATCTACTATTTCAAAGCTGATATCTTTCTAAATCTGAACATATAAGAGTTGCATGCATAGATTTAGTTTCATTTAAAAAAAGATTCAAGTCCTTTCTCTTTAAAAACTAGATCTAGCAGTAAAGGTCTTTCATTTTTTATAAGCAGTTTTAAGCCAAATCAAAAGCTTGTTTAAAGTGAAGTCTTTCTTTATTAAAAGTTAAATCTAGCATCTAAAGTGCACATTGCATTGGCTTCCTGTTACCTCCTAACTGGTAGGGGTAAAATTCAAACCCGCGAAAAGAAGAAAGTAGTTGCAAACAGTCAGCAAGAGAGCCGCGAAGAAGCTTTTCAGTATGCTCTATGAGAAGGTGTTAGTACCAAGATCCGCCTTATCAAAAGTTTTTGATTCCGGTAGCGCATATCTAAAGAAGGACCTTGATCTTCATCAAACTTACCTCATCTTCCAAAATTCTGTCAAATTTGTCAATTTTCTGCTATTAAGAGTATCTTGTAAAGAAGATGGAGCTTCCTATATCAAATGTTGCAGGTGCATCAAAGCCTAAGATGTCCTCTGTTACTGGCCATTTAAGATGCACTCAAAAGGCTTGCAAGTAATATAGATGCTGTTGTAAAATGGAAGATGTTGATTTTTCAAGGAAAGAATCAACAAAAGTTGCAGCATGCTCTGTTTCTAGAGGTAAGGGAATTTCTGTTGGAAATGCAAGTACTCAAATTTCTACAGAGTATGTGTGCTCTCACTGTGGAAAAAGGTTATACATCCCTGGAATTCTATCAATCAAGATAGGTTAAGCATGCCGAGATGATGCATGATGCGCAGCAAAACTTGTTTGTGAATTTGAAACAAGATTTTAAGTCTGAACTCAAGGAAAGGGATGAGAGGATTAGTCTCTACAAGAATCCGTGGAGTGACTGATAGCAGTGAATTCCACGTTGTTTGAGATGAAACTCATAAAAATGGAGTTTGAAAATGAGAAGCTGCTATAGCATGATGAATGCATAACCCAAGCTCTCAAAGCATAAAAAAATATACACCCAACATCCATGTACATGTATCGAGGGATGTAGTTCAGGTGAATTGCGCTCAACTATTAAAGACCGTATATCATAATCAGGTGGCAAACCTGATATCAAAGCACTTCCCAGATAAGAAAAAGCAAAACCGAGGCTTTAAAGTGGTTGGATATAAATGGTTATTGCTAGCTCATGCCCGAATTGGACTACTTTGAAATGACATTGCATATTTATTTGACACCAGTTTCCCATGAAGCTCTGAAGTTGCGTAAGCTATTATTGGAAAGGTTCAAATACTATAAAAGATTCTTCAGAGAATGTTGGGCATAACCAACGACACACAAATGTAGAGATAAATTCGAAGAGTGACATTGCAAATTCTCAGGTGCATACTGAAGGGAATGGAAAATTTGCGAGTTTCTGGCCAGGATGAAATCAGTGGAGCAATGGTGAAACTCATTGCTGATGATGAGACACAGGATGACTGGAGATATTCATGGCACTCCCCCTCAGCCCATGACTTAAGTTTTTGGCATTTTACCAGAAGGAGCTTTACACGGGAAACCAATATCACGCCGGAGTTAAAAATACGCTAGTTGCTCGGCGTTAAACACAACAATTCGTGGCGTTTTTTCTCAGCAATCCACGGTTCTGAAGAGTTGGAGCAGCCGGTATAAAGATATTATAGTTGATTTGGCAGCCGATTTCAACAAAACTCGACATTGGAATAGTCATCACAATTTTTTGGAGCAGCCGATTTCCTTTGATTTCGTAGCAGCTGGCGTGAGCACTTCTTGCTGAATCGGCTTTTGAAGCGTGGTCCAAATGGTGTATTCCATTGTTAAAGAATCAAGTGGTGATTGAAGACATTGATCACCTGAAAAGTCGTGGCGACATCTCCATTATGGCATAAATTTCCGAGAGTAACTAGCATAGCCATTGGCTGATCCCTGATTGTTTGTGTTGACAACTGATCATGAGCAGTTTCAGTGTTATTTTGCAGACCGCCACTCGAGTATAAAATATTCACGAAATCTCTCGAGTTCTATTTTTATGGAAGCAGTGTTGCCATACATTGGCGTTGAAACTCAGATGAAACAATGCTCGCTCATCATTCGAGCATTTGGCAGCTAGTAACGCATTGACAGCCGTTACCTGTGATTGCTGATTCACTCTCTCAAAAAATGATCCATTTACATCGGTGATCAGCGTTTGACTGTGGCAAGGTGAATTCTTCAACGATTATGTGGAGTTAGAGCTTGGCTCTCATTTTTGACAGCCCATTGGAAATCCACACTATTGGTAGCCGATTCTTCAAAATCATTGGCGTCTATGGTTTCACAAGGCACTCTCTCTTAGCTCAGCATGAAAGTCCATGCCTTGATATATTTTGTTATGTTACACTTTGCATTAGAGGAATTTTGAGGTCTAAAATGGGCATCCTAAGGAAAATAATAAAATAATAGATAAAAAAATAAAATAATATTTATTAATTTTGGAGGAAGAAAGAAAAAAACTACTATTTTTGTTCGTATTTTCGACATATCTTCCTGTGTTTTTACTCAAATTTCAATCGAGAGAACTCATTGGATGCAAAATTTGATTCTGCATCTAATGAGTACCTACACCACATGCTTTTGACGGACCCCACTACCCCAAAAACAAGAAATACCTGAAAAAAACGTGATGATGACATCTCCCTGTGTTTTTACTCAAATTTCGATCGAGAGAGCTCGTTGGATGCAAAATTTGATTCTACATCCAACGAATACCCACACCGCATACTTTTGACGGACCCCACTACCCCAAAAACGAGAAATACCTAAAAAAAACGTGATAATGGGGTAGTGGGGTCCGTCAAAAGTATGCGGCGTGGGCACTCATTGGATGCAGAATCATATTTTGCATCCAATGAGCTCTCTCGATCGAAATTTGAGTAAAAACACAGGGAGATATGTCTAAAATACGAACAAAAAAATAGTTTTTTATGACAAATATGTCAATTCAACCATTATGGTTGACTCATTTTATTGAAATTCTATTGGTTCTTGAATTCCAACTCACAAGAACTTATTGTTGGCATGTTTTCTTATAAGTCCCATTTTAGACCCCAAATTTCCTCTAATGGTTAAAGTATGAATCACATTTAATAGGGTTTGGTCTTGTTGAGGTGTTAGTGGAGGAATCCACTTTTTCATTTTTTTTTAAATAATTAATTATTTTTGTTTTTACTTTATTTTTATGAAAAAAAGGCTTTTTGGCCTATCAAGGGAAGGACTCTTTCATTGTACAAGGATGAAAAATTTGGATGCGAAGATTTTTCCCCAGAGTTAATAAAGAAAAAATCATGTTGAGTTCTTGGATATTTTGGGCATCTCTGTCGTAGTTCTGTGTTTCTTTCATAAGTTATAGACCAAGCCTACATAGAAGGCTATAATCTAGCACATTGGGCAAGCATTTGCAACTGCCAAGTAGCTTGTTGCCATTATGTTTTCAAAGGTCTAGGAGTAATGGATATTAGTCAGTTATACTTCCATTCTCCTTGCCTCTGATTATGGAACGGACCAGCTTAGTCTTCCTTCTGTGAAACACAAAGCCTTTTTGAGTCCCCTTCTGACTCCATTTACCCTTCTGGTACTGGCACTGGCCTTCCCTTGAGGACTGATCCTCCCTTCCCTTCCGTCCCATCAATCCGACTCATTTTCCTTTTTTGCTACCCATGTTTCTCTAAGGCAACCTCTTCAAATCACCCAACCCTCAGCTGCACTTGCCTTAACGATTCAAACTTAGGGAAACCCCCCTAGAGCTGAAGAAGAGCCAGCTTGAAGCGAGGAGAGAGGGGTGTGGTGACATTGGCCTCTCTCTCGAGAGTTGTCACCAGGTCAGCGCGGCCGCAGTTTGGGCTTCAGCACTCGCGTGCCAATTTCGAGCGACAACACTGCCCAATAGGCAAGCCAAGATCCCAAGGAAAGCTTGAGAATTTTTTTTGAACTTTTAACTTGGAATTTTTTTTCGGTAATTTTTTGTGTTGTCCAAAGACACTTCTAAACTGTTTTTGGGCACTTTTTATTAAACATTGTTTGCTAGTTTTTAGCAGGTTTGTTCGAAAAGAAGACGATACGCTACCCAAAAACCAATTTGTGGGCCATCTGAAGCTTCTGGGAGGCTTCCCCCTTAGCGAGGCTTCTTTTCCTTATATTTTGTAAGCCTTTGGATCCCAGATAACATGGACAAAAGGGCATTTCTGCTAAAACATTGTAATCAAGTAATAAAAATCAAGTTTGAGTAGGCTCTTTCGAGCCAACTACCCATCCCCCAGGGTGGATTCTGCGTTTTTTGTGTTGTTGTGATTTTTTCAGTTTTTTCTAGTTTAGTTGTTTTTAGTAGCATTCTATACTTCGAATCATAAGCATTTCAGTATCTTTTACAAATTCAAAGTAATCATACTACTTACCCCTTGACTTCCCGATTGACCCGAAAGGGAAAAGAGATGCGTGGTAGAACTAATTAGACAATTTGTGAGTGTGTTTTGTATTTTTCTGTTATCTAAAATCAACCCCTCCTTGCTCTCCCGATTGAGGTCCATTTGGACCGAAAGAGATTCCTGGAGTTTTTTTTTTTTTAACAAGAACACAAGTTTAAAATCCTTAAAAAGGTACCAAAACTCCTTCCCTGTATGCTCTACACCACTGCAGCCTGTCTGATCAATTGGCTGTATCAAAAAGGGATACGATTTACTAGATTTAATAGGAAAATCCACACAAGTGATTTTCTCGAGAACTCGGGAGGTTGCAAAGGGTAACTACTACAGAGTCAGGGGGCTACTCCAAGTAGGTTCATCCTCGCCCCGTTGGACACTTGGTGTTATCCCTTTAGCACTCAGTTCAAAGGGGCTTGACTTGTTGGGCCAAACCCACAATTAACCCACGCTCTTAATTACTCATTAATAATTTTAAAACTGACCAACGAGACAACTGCAATACTTACACGACACAACAGCACTCCACTTTTACAAGCACTCCACATTCATCGGCACTGGTATGTTTTACTTTCAATGCTTAAATCAATTATTGCAAAATGTCGTGAATGATGCTTCCATTGTCATATGTTGTTGATGTGATCTCTTTCTTGCAATAGTCCGTTGTGTTATTTTATTAATTTCATATTAACTCCTAGATTTAGTCTTTTCTTTCATAGACAAATAACCATAGGTTTTCTTTTAATAGGGTCTATCCCCCTTGGCTTCGTTAGGAGTTGGCCTAAACAGAGGAGTCAAGAACAAGGTGATAGCCTTGACTCGAGACTTGCCCCCAAGGACACATCGAGTGGCTTGAAGATTTCTGCCACATCCCCTGCAAGTGTGTGAAAGGCAGCAACAGGAGGTAGACACATTAGTTAGTTGGTTTATTTCTTATGCATATACATTAATCCCCTAGGTTGAATAAAGACCTTGAAATCATTTAAAATCAATTGGACCACTTGCACCCGAGGTTTGGGTACTGCAACCAAGCTCGTACTCGAACCACAATTCACCCAAACCTAATGAATGCAGTACCCGAACCACAATTCACCCAATCATCGTGAATGCAGTACCCGACAGAATCATTGGGCAAATCCTAGGTAAACCTCAATACCCTCCTGTGTGAGTGTACGACCCAGCTATAAGCAACTCGATGATCTTACTGCTCGCTCCTCCGTCTTCTCAGCTAAATCCTCTGTCTGACTTTCTCTCCTTGTCTGTATCCTGTCTCTGTCGAAATACAAGTGTGTGTTCTCTCCACCAATTGATCTCTTTTTTATAACTTTAGGTAAAGCGAAAACCCTAATTTCACTTTCACTTTAACTAGTGGTTCACTAAAGTTAATTTGGATCACTTTAATTTATTTTCCAAAGTAAACTTAGGAAAAGTAAATTAAATACAACTGGTTTCCTAATTTAAGTCTTATGCATGCAAGAACACATGCATGCAGGAAGACCTTCCTTGTTGCTACTAGTTTAACAAGTCCATCTTGTGTTTTGTTTGCTCTTGTTCGCCATAAGAGGCCATCTGCAATAGATAATAAAATATTAGAATTGTCTTATATGTTAAACAAGAAAGTTGAAGCCAATAACGCTCCATGTTTATTTCATGTCGTATCTCTCAAAATATAAAATTTATGAATTAAACATGCTTCTCTTAAGAACAATATTGTATCGAACTAACCTTCTCTCTCTCTCTCTCTCTCTCTCTCTAAACGTAGTTGGGATTTCCTGCTCTTCATGGACTATCTTGGAGAATCACGGAAGTCCAGGGTTAGGGTTCACCCTTCAGATGTTTGAGATTAGGCTTTTGTGATAAATCCCTAGTGTATATTAGATGGAGAACAAGAAAAATACGGACGTCTTGCTATAGAGGACTTGTTGAAGCAATTCTCCCATTTTGGGACTCCTTGGTCGGTGTAGGCTTTTTGTGGTTTCCCTAGCTAGTGGTTTGTACCAACCTTGAGAGAAGGTTATACATTTGACATGTGCTTTATCCTTAGCATATTAATGAAGTATTCGAATGTCCCATACCTCATGTATGATTTCTAGAATTGACTTTTAGCCATATATGTACTTCATGTATTGTTATTTACAACTCTAATTCTCTCCTTGATTTGACATATGCAATAGGACAATTTGTTGAGCGATCTAACATCATCTTTGAGGATATAAAAAGGTTGTTTTGTTGCTGCTATAATTATTGTTTTAGAGCAGTTATCACTGCTGTAAATGTGAATTTTCATATTCGATTTTTGTGGGATCGTTTGCCCTAAGGGGCTGAAACTAATCCACACTGTTCGCTACATTTTTTCTATGCACGATGTACAACACTGGGTTGTTATAGAGTGTTGTCCGCCGATTGCACACCAGCAGCAGAAATCAATTGAAAGCTGTCTCCTCACTTGAGAAACTGGGAGAGGTGTGACCTTGGGGACAAGCACAGAGCTAGCTACTGTCACCTACTCCTAGCTCCTCCGTTTAGGCTAACTCTTAACGAAACCAAGGGGGGTAGTCCCTAACAAAGAGTTTTCTATGGCTCAATGTTTAAGTTAAGTTTTAGATGTTTTGGATGCGGATGGGTGTTGTTTAGGAGTTATTATGATGAAATATGTTTGTTTATTATGAATTCTAAACACAAGACAAAGCAATCCACGTTGCTATCACAAGAATTAAAAGATAGACAATAATTTGAGAACTCACGAACTGATAAAGCATTCATAGATATAACTTATAATTAAAACATCCAATGGACAAATGGCCCAGATTATCAATAGTGCGTAGAAGATAGAACCGGTGCCTATGGAGTCAACTTATCAGAGATGCTTCGAATGTAAATATGATGTGAATCCAAAAATGATGCCAATGAATGTTAGGTTTTGCAAGTGCTCTTGGTAGGTTTTAAAAGTTTTTTATTGGTAATCTTTGCTTACGGTAGCTGGATGTCCTAACCGGAAATACCTTCAGTGGCTCTGGTCGAAGACATGACGGACCTGTCTAGTGTTCAACAACTTAACTACCTGTGCCCAGATTGGGTAGCCCGGTGCCCACACTTAGAATTTGCCCACATGCCTCGGTATTTAAATGAAACAACGTCGATGCGTTGGTTATGGGGAAAAAGTTTTAATTAATTTACTCTTGTAGGGTTTAAAGATCCAGTGTCATTTCTGGGTATTCCGATTTGGGATCGGTCAGAGCATACTCCGGCAAAGAGGGGAAGGAGTTAATTAATTAAAGGAGTGTGTGTGTTGAAGGTTTTATTAGGTTAATTAATTAGACTCTCCGACAGAGAGCGCTCTTGACCTTGTCTTATGACGAAGGTTCAAGAGTCTTATCTAATCTATATGAGACTAACGCAAGGATGATGCAATGCTAGATATGCTTTCCAATAGAGAGTGCTCTTGACTTGTGTTTCTGCAAGTTCAAGAATCTTACTTAGGAATTAATTAATTAAACAAGCACAAGATGAAATTGGTTGATTAAACTCTCTGATAGAGAGCACTCTTGATTCCCCTTATGGTGAAATTCAAGTGATTTAAGCAATTGATTCACTTAGAAAGATAAACGATTTGAACTTGAAGTAATCAACTCATTCAATGCATTAGGTGTGATAGATTGTCAATTAAAATTCTAAGAAAAAGATGTAATTAAAATGAGACAAAAAAAACATCTAACCTAAGAATGTAAAAAATGGACACAACAGAATCCTCCCCAAATGGGGGAGGATGAGAGTGGGGACTTAAAAACTCCACTCAAACAAAAGATCTTTATTAAAATTTATACAATGTGCCTTAAGGATTTTAATCCTTGAAAGGACTTTTCAGATGAAAGCAAAACAACTCTACTAATATTATAACTTGTAACAAAGGAGAGTGCTTTTAATTTTTGCTTGAAGATCTATCTGAAACCTTTTGAAAGGGAAGAGAGAAGAAGTTTGAAAGAGAGACAAAAGAACAAAGGAAAAGAGGGCTGAAACAAAAGAAGATGAGAGAGAGAAGGCAAGAAAACCAAGAGAAGGTCAAAACCAAAGAAAGGGAAAAATAGGACAGTCAACTAAGAAGCTAAAGGATGGTAAAAATCGAAGAAAATAGGACAGCGAAAGACAAAACAAATGACTGTCATAAAAACCAAAAAGGCCAAGAACAAAGTTGAAGAAGCCTAAAAAACTAGGGCAAAAAAAGAAAGAAGACTAGGGCATACTAGGGCTGTCCAAAAAGAAGAAAAGGGAAGGTAAAAGAGAGTAATAACGGGGCAGCGATGGAGAAGAGGTAAAAAGGGCAACGAAAAGTAACTTGCAGAAAGGGGTTTAAGGAGAGGAACAAAAAAAGGTTTTTTGTAGCTTAATTCTTTAAATTTTTACCAACTTTCCCGCTTAACCTATCATGAAAAGTGAGAAACCAGCAAGCTTCTTTCCTGAAAAATGATGGATGAGACAATACCATACACTAAGAAATTACAATTTAATACTTGTGCAAAAGATGAGACTTTGATGCTACTTCAAGTACTAAACAAAACTAGATCTAAACCTTCGTGAGATAAGCTTTTAACAAAGAAAATTCCTAGATCTATACAACAAGAGATATAAAGATGAGATTTAATGCTTAGATCTACTTGTTATAAAACAGAGAATCAAAGTAACCGGAAAGTAGAATTTTGGTTTTTAGGGGTGAATATAAGAGATGGAACCACTTAGATCTTCGAATCTATGAAACCACCCTAGATCTCAATAAGTATGTAGCTGCCAGAAACCTGTGCTTGACTCCAAGAAAATGAGATGCAACTTAGCTCAACCTTTTACTCGATGCAATGGAGTGATCTGCAATCAAAAGACTTGTATGCTTGCCAAAAAAGGGGATTAAAACATGTACTATTTACTACTCTAAATCAAGAAAAGCATGAGATATAACTAAATAAGACAATGCTCTTATAGATTTCGGAAAGTAAATAAGTAAATAGATAACTTGAAACTACAAATATCTACTCTTATGTGCTTATATAAGCCCTCTAAAGCATTCATAATTACCCATAGATTAGCAAACAAAAGCAAGATTGAAATTGTATCCCCTCATTAATCAAAGCATATGAATCCGGAATCCACACCACATGAGCCTCCAAAGCCTTTCTTTATTCAAAATGGTTGTGTAAAAGCAACAACTATTACAATAATTCACCAAAGGTTCTTTGCATCAATCATCCACCCTCAAAAGAGCTAAAGGAGCCTCTATTTAACAAATGAGAGAGTGCTAAAACCCTAAAACCAAACCTCATAACCTAACCAGCCTGGACACCAAACGAAGAAGCCAAACCTAAATTGAAGAGCTGGGAGTGAGGGGAAGCCTCCACCTAAGCAAGGCACCCCCACTCCATCCCTGAGCACTGAAACCAAGCATAGCCTGAGCCCACACGTGTGATGACGCCCTCATGAGGAGAGAGGGGCGTGAACAGGTAAAGGAGGCGTTTGGATGTAGGTAAGCCCAACTTTTAGGTCTAGCTGGAGCCTACGCTAGGTTTGGGAAGCCCACTGATGGTGCAAGCTTCAGTCTTCACCTCGATAAAATCACTGGACCAATGAGTGCTCTCCATCTCATTCTTTAGCTGGAGATGACAAAGCAGCTAACTGATAATAAATTAATTGCTCACTTAATGATGACTGAAGCTGAGTTATGACAACTCCAAACATCATAAATGCTCCATGAAATGTCATTTAGCCTTTTAGCCGAATTTGGATTAATTTGGAGAGTTTTAATTTTCTCCAAAATAATAATTTTTTTAATAAAAATTCATTTTTTCCTCAAAACTGATTTTTTTGAGAAAAAAGGCATTATGTGTCCGATCGATGATCCGAAAGTTGGTTCTGACTGGTTGGTCGATCAAGAATGATTTTCGGCTTAAGGTTAGAGCCTTCAATCACTGAATTCGGAGTCTGGATGACCGATTTATTACAAAAGGGTTTTTTCCATTTAATTTATGGAAAAATTAACCCAAAAAACTTTGGAAAAGTAATTAAAAAAAAAAAATTTAAAAAAAAAAATTTCTTCGTTCGAAAAAGATTTTTTCGAAATTTTTTTATATGTCCAGATGACTTAGGACATAACCATGCTCTACCTAAATAATGCCTAGTAGGTTTATAACACTCAGTTGGGCTCTAATAACCCCCAAGGCCCAGATTTCAACATCGGGCATTCAAGCTTTGGAGGAAGCGGGAGAAAACCTCGTCAATTATACTCGATTGAAGGCAAAGCATAATTGTCAAGGGCAAAAAACTCCCTGGAATACCTTATTTGAGATTCTACGTCTCAGGAGACCGAACCAATAGAAAATACTCTTTTAGCACATTTTATTACAAACCCCGCGGGGCCATGGTCAAAATTATTGGCTAGACATGAAGACGGATCAACTGGTACACTGGAATCAGACTTTGAACAAGTCTGTCAACCGATGGCTCTTCAGGTAACCCAACTATGGTACAAAAAAGTTGGTAACATCTGGCTCCAACTGTGGGACAGGTACTTGCTTGATCTATTGATCAATGTTATCAGAACCGGACCGGTCATCGAACCGGCGAAGCCCAAAATGTGAACCGGACCGGAAACCGGACCGAAACCGGGAAAAAAACCGGGTAAAAAACCGGCTGACTAAAAAATACATAAAATATTCATATTTTGTAAAAAACATATATATTCATGTGCATACATATGAATCCAAACCATTAATACAAAAATATGCAAAGTTTCTCATATATATAGCAAATATGGGTGCAAATATCCAAAGTAACACCTAGTGCAATACATCTCTGAGGTTCTAAACCAAAGTACATTAACAAAGAGGCCCCAAAGTACATCAGCAAAGTTTTATTTTCTGGTTTTTAAAAAAAATTTGAGTTTCCCAAGTCCCCAGTCCAGACCAGCCTTTTCATTGTCATTTATCTATGTGTAACAACATATTCATAGTTTCATCATTGCAATCTATATATCCCACTGTGTA
>LPNX010370478.1:82287-97127 GCA_001517045.1 Pseudotsuga menziesii | reverse complement strand
ATTATTCAAATAAAAAAGTGACTAGCCAATATTGGCTAGACAAGCAGACGGATCAACTGATACACTGGAATCAGAATTTGAACAAGTCTGTCAACTGGTGGTTCCTCAGGTAACCCAACTTATGGTACAAAAAGTTGGATAACATCGGCAACATGTTCCATCTAGTTTTTGTAGTTTTACTGCACCCGCATCAGTGATGTACGCGATCCTATATGGTCCTAGCCAATATGTATTCAACTTGCTTGGTTGTTTCAATAATTTTCTATCATACAGTAACACAAGTCCTCCGAATTTGAATGGATTAACTCTGATATGGCAATCATTCCATGCTTTCTGTTGTTGCTTCTCAAATGTCTGATGAAATACTGCGACAAAGAGTTCTTCTTCCATCTGAGCGAGCTGTGACAACCTTTGTTCAAAAACATCTCCGTTAGTCATCTCTGTTAGTGCAGCAATCCTTAGACTCAGTACAATGTACTCCATTGGTATCGTAGCTTCCCATCCATATACTAGTCTGAATAGAATGTTCCCTGTGAGTTGTTTGCAAGTTGTGTGATACGCCCATAACATAGCTAAGACTTTTCAATCCCAATCATCTCGGCACACATTACATACCTTGGTTAATGTGTTCTCCAATATTTTGTTGAAGGATTTGACTGTTCCTTTCTCCTGAGGATGATAGGGTGTCATCCTCTTATGTTAGATCTGAAACTCTACAGTCAGTTCATCAATCACTTTGTTATCAAAATGCATACCTTGGTCGCTTAGTAAAATTTTGGGACAACCAAATCTAGTGACTACATTTTCAAATAAAAACTTTTTCATTGTCACAGTGGTATAATATTTAACAGGTTCCTAAACCTATCTGGTCAAATAGTCCGTTACAGTGATAATCTAGCGCACACTAGTTCTCTTTATTTGTGGGATGATCAGTCCAATGAAATCAACTTCCTACTTGTTGAATGCTTGAAGTATTATCTGTGGTGCAAGAAACATCTCATCATGGCAGGATGGTTTTTTTGTTCTTTGGCATATATCACAATGCTTACAGAAACATTTAGTATCCATATGTATGGTTGGCCACCATAATCCTGTCTACAATATTTTATGCATAGTGGATGTTCCCGCGTAGTGTCCTCTTACAACACCAACATGTGCTTCATTCATAACCCAGGGTCGTTCATAGTCAAAGACACAGCAGTGCAATACTTTATCCATGCCCAACTTATACAGATGCACAACAATTAATGTATAGTCAACAGCTTTGACAACCATTTGTTTCTTCCAATTAGTTGACATTCCTTCAGGTGCATAGCCTGCACTTAAAAAGTGGATGAGGGTGTTAAACTCAAGGTTATGATCGTCTATCATGTGAATCACAAATAGTTGCACATCAGACAAATTATCTTCCAAGCTGGTTGGTTCTTCACCACTTTCTATCCTTGACAGGTGGTCTGGCTCGAAATTCAGTCGACCAGGTTTTACTATGAACTCAAAATCAAAGTCCTGAAATACGAGAAGCCATCTAAAGATATTCCCCCCTAACACTGGCTTATTGACTAGGTATTTCAGCACTGAATGATCAATGTAGATCTGAAAATGTCCACCCAACAAGTAGTGTCGGAAATTCTGGAGTGTATAGACCATAGTGAGGCCTTATCTTTCTATTGTTGTGTAGTTCTTTTCTATTGTGGATAGTATTAAGACTGAATATTGTTCCTAGTCTATGTGTGTTTTTTTTCGAGAAAATTTTGTTTCATATTACTTTTCATTTTTGGGTTTGTTTTAAAATTTTAATAATGTTGAATACATTTTGTTTGGTTTTATAGGTTATAGTTGCTTTAATTTATTTTATTTCATTTTTGAGTTTTTGTTTTGGCTAATTAGGTGTTATATATCTTTTCATGCCTGAAAATGCTTATCTTAAAATTTTCCAAAGTATACAATTAAGATCTAACCCTGATTTTTAGACCTTTGTCAAAAAATGTCCATGAGGAGAATCCTGTAGCAGAAAATACAGAGTCAATGCAATAAAGCACTGCAGGAATCGTAAATCATTGAAAAAAGTGGTAGATTATCATGGTCATTGTAGTCAAAGACACTTGAAGATAATGGAAGTTTTTTCAGACACTTGTTGAAGACATCATGACACATGTTCATAACCCTAGTTAACAATCATGATAGATGTATGAAGAGGTGTAAACATCATTCATAAAATCATGGCCTTGACTATCACGATTTTGTTGTGTAAATATCATTGAGAAAATAATGGTCTTGACTGTCACGTTTTCATTTTGGTTATGAATTTTACTATTACAGAGAAGGAGGTTGAAAATATTTGAAGTTTTCTAAAGGAATATACAGGCTAGATTACAGTGCAAATATCAAGAAAAGTGGAAATATTAATATACTTGAACCTACTAATACGAGTTGGGCTAATGATTTTTCAGAATGTGCAACATTATTTAAAAGGGCACGCTGGTTCAACTTCTTTGAAAGGATCACTGGTTTCAATCCGGAAGTTTCATATCGTTTTTCCCAAAATTTCATTAAAGATAATGTAACCTTTGATACTCTTAATTTCGATTTAACATAGGAACTAATAGTTGAAGCTACTGATGTATCAAGAGATGGATAATTATGGTTCAAAAAGATCACTTTCACTTTTGACACAAAGGATTTCTTTCTACCAAAGAATGAGACCTTGGAATGGGGAAAGGGGGTTCATTTGGAGAAGTTCAAACCTGAATGGAAGGAATCTATTGGGCTTGTTTAGAGTTATGTTACATGCAAAGGAAGTTTTTCATTAGTTTTTCAATACCATATTAGATTTCTACAACATCTGATGCAGCAGTAAAAAACGAATTTGCCTTTTTTCCTCTTAAAGAGTCTCCAAAAGATGTCTAACAGAATTAAGGGGCATATTGACCATACACACCCATCAATTTTTCACCATGGATTGATAAAATTAATTATTTGTACAGTCTTGGAGAGGAAGAATAGGAGTTGGGACCATTTCCTACTCTGGTCAGGCTTTACAAATGAGCCAGAGGACCAAGTAAACAAAATCTGGATAAATAATCAGTTTGGTTTTGTTAAGAGGTTCAAGAAAGAGTTAATTGATGATATGGTGCAGGATAATGTTTAGGAGAATATTTCACGTCAGGTATTCAAAGAACTTATGGATGAATATGGAAGAAAAAAGCTGGATGGCGACCAGGAGCAAGTTTTGGAGAATCAAGAAAAAGAAAAGATAGATGTTTGAAATCATGAGGAAGATATGGGTTTAATAGAGAAAAAAAAATTCCATATGTGTACATGAAATCTCAACACAAATTCATGTTGTAGCTGAATTGAAGGGTGATAGTTTGAAAGCCTCAAATGTAAAGCTTCAGAGGAAATATCTTGTGTAGTTGGCAGAAACAAAATGAAGGCCAAAAACCACGGTTAAAACAAACTCAGGTTAAATATGAAGAGGATCTTAAACCCTAAATTGAAGAAAGAAAAAATTACAGTGATTGAGGATTATTCAATTGAAGAATATATGGAGAGTGAAAAATATTTAAGCCCTCAGCAAGTTTACATTGGGGAAGAGCATCTAGTTTCATTAGAACTTGTTCAAGGAGGATATAAAGCTTCAGAAAGGCTAACTACTTTCAGTATTGAATAGGGTATGTATTCAAAAGTTCCTTTTGTACAAGAAATAGTGAAATATAGGCAAGAATATGACCTAATTGTCAAGAAATTTGACATCCCATGGTTGTCAAATCAAGTTTCTATATTACAGGGAGAAGGGCACATAGACTCAGAAATTGAGAACCTTAAGAAAATTTTGGAACAACAAAAATCTCAGATTTTTTTTATAAATGAGACTAATGATAGATTGGTAATGACAAATAGAAGACTAAGAGAATATTTGGATGATATCAATACACACTATCAAGAGTTGATATCAATACACACTATCAAGATTTTGTTATCTTTAACATACAATTACTTTTGTAGCTATTTCAAATTCATACCTAGAAGTTAGTTGTGACAGTTATGGAACTACTTTAGTTGGAAAAGGATAAAATTAGGAAAGAAAATGGAAGTAGGGTTCAAATTTTGTTCTAGAAGGGAATTTAGAGTGGGATGTATGTCAAGCTAAGGCTTATGAATCCCATGTAAGTTTGAAAATTGAAACTCATATGCACATATTTATACGACATTTTTATCTTCCATGTTGGTTTTTTTATGATCTGTTTAGCCACTCAATATATAGCCTCACTTCTTGATTAATGTGTTTTTTTCATGCAAGTGCTTATATGTTGTGGATGAAATCAGTGTTCCGTTCATCATTCTTATGGTTTATATTTATATTTATGTGTTTTCTTTTCATTATTTCATTTTAGTTCATGATTCGGTACTTGGTTTATCTTGTTGATGATTACCTTCTTGTTGATAAACTTTCAAACTGAAACTATTAAAAACCAATTTCATTCTCCTTTATTTTTTATATTGTTCTAGCTTGTTCATGTCGTAGTATGGGAACAGTTTCTAGCACAAACATCTTTGGCACTGCAGCCAAGGAAGAAACTGAAGTATATATTCCCTGGGATATCATCATTCATCTGATTTTGAGAGGTGAACAAAATTAGAAAATATTTCAGACTACTTTTTCACCAAGCAGTGTTTCACAATGGCTACCAGAAATATTGGAACAACAGGGAAACCTGCTTCAACTTTACATTTGGGTGTCTCAGATCCAGAATAGAATTTGAAAGACTAAAGAAAAATTTGAAAATCTGAATCTTCTCCTTCTTTGTGTACCCCTAATCAGTTTGACTTAGTATTACCTTTTGCACATTTAGAGGAGGAAAAACAAAATCTTTCTTGGTCAATCCCTTCTATACCAGTTGAAAACATTCAGGTTTTTACTAATACACAGTCTTATAAAAAACCAAAAAATGAGTCTCCTGGTAATATTCCCTTCTTTCAGTTTAAAACCAATAAAATACTTTTTCAACCAACTTATAGCAAAGTAAATAAACCTTTTCCTTTATCAAACCAAAGTAGCTCCAAAATGGCAGCACGCCAACCTCTAGATATGATGGATAGAATGGTAGCTGCTAGATATGCTCCTTTAGTTATTCCTCGCCCCATAAATTCTCTCCCTAGAGGAGATTATCAGAAGTATTTACTTATGTTTAATGGTGAGGGTGAGACAACTTCCGAAGAGCACTGGGATGCATTCCTTAGTTATGCAGACAATCAAAATATTGAGGATAAATATGTGTGGATGAGGATGTTTGTGCAAATTTTGGATGGGGAGGTAAGGAGATGGTTTAGAGAATTACTAGAAAATTCAATAACTTTTATAGAATAACTACAAGATGTGTTTATGAGATAGTGGGGATACACAAAAGATCATACTTATTACATTACAGAATTTGGAGCTTTGAAAAAGAAGAAAGATGAAACTATAGCATACTTTTAAAAATTATTTAATAATATGTATGGTAGAATCCCATCAGAAATCAAGCATTCTGAAACTTTAGCTAAGCTAACCTATGCCAACTCATTTGATAATGATTTTTCCTTGACTCTAAGAGAAAGGAGGTCAGCCAATTTATTGAACATGCAAGAAGCTGATTTGGAGGTAGAATCAAATATATTAGCTTCAAATAGGCTTAAACAATATTTAGATCATCAAGGGTATGACCGAGAGGGTAAAATGGAAACAATTCTACAAGATTCTATATCACAGTCAGCAGAAAGTAAAATAGATGAAATGGCTAAATTGGTTATAACTTTAACTGCAAAATTGGATAAGTTGGATTTAGAAAAAAATGCAAATAAACCTACACAAGAGGGAGAAAGGAATCCTAATCAATTTAGGTGTCCATTTGCTCCTATATTTATCCATAAAGAATGAAGAAACAATGGCATTCAAAGGGAAAGAAGGGAGAATGAAGATTAGAGAGTTCCTCTTCTGCTCCAAAATAATGTAGTTGATGAAATTGAGGAAGGTGAGGTTTCACAATATTAAGATTGAAATCAGGATATGAATTACTTTGGGGAATTATTATTAGATTTTTTCTTAACTGAACATGATTATTAGAATTTTGAGTTCTTTGATGCAAATATTTATAAAAAAAGAAAGTGATTTGGGTCCTGAAGTGTCAACTGATATATGTCAACCTGAATCTAAGAAATCTATTAATTTGAGGTCTGCTCCAAAACAAATTTCTTAGATTCCTAAAAATAAGATGGATTCTCCTCCTAAATAGTCATCTAATTAAACATAAGAGAAGAGACCTAATCACGGTGACCAAGGCAGGGCCGTAGAGATTGAATAAGTGAACAAGAGTATGCAAAATTTTAATTTTGAGAATGAATTATGTAATATCAAGATTCCAGTACCATTTACTGAATTGATAAAGAATCCTTGATATAGAAATCTTGTTCTTCAAATGATAGGTTCACCTGCTAGTCAGATACCTTTAGATACTATGAATATCCAAGAAGAAAATCCTAAAATCTTGATTGGTTCTGCCCTAGTTGATAAGACTGAAAATGATTCAAATTATTCTCCACCTTTTTATATAACACTGACTATTCATGATCAAATGATTCACAACTGTTTATTGGATAATGGAGCTTCTCACAATTTGATTCCTAAAGAATTTATGGAGTCTCTTGGTTTGAGTATCATAAAACCACATCATGACTTATATGCATTTGATTCCAGAGCTATTAAATGCCTAGGAGCGATTAAGGTCTAGTGGTAAATTTGACTCAATTACCCATGAAAAGTGTCATTATGGATGTGGTGGTTGCTGATATCACTCCTAAGTTTGGAATGTTACTTTCAAGGTATTAGGAAAATAAGTTAGGTGGTACATTACAAATGGATTTATCATATGTGACCATTCCTGTTTTTGGAGGAGAAAATAGGAGACTGTATAGGGAATTACAATATGCTTATACTGTCATGGATGATAAGAACCCAACAAATCATCCAATTTATGTTGTAGAAAAATATTTGGGGTCTTGTATGATACATTTTAGTGATGATAATACAGGTGGCATGTTACATGTAGAGAAGGAAAAACCAATCAAACATAGTGTTGAAAAAAAATGAGTTATGGAAAATGTATTTCGATGGCTCCTCATCCAAGGAAGGAGCAGGAGCTGATATTTTTTTTATTTCTCCTGGTGGAGAGATGAATAATTTGATGTATAAGTTGGAATTTGTGACTACAAATAACACAACAGAGTATGACGCATTAATACTTGGTTTAAGGGCTACAAAGAACATGGGAATTCAACATATTTCTATTTATGGTGACTCTGAATTAGTTGTCCAACATGTGAGGAACAAATATGAAGTAAAAGAGGATTTGTTGAAGGTATATAGAAATGAGGTGTGGGATATGATTGATAATCACTTTATAGAATTTAATGTTTCCTTCATTATCAGGGATCATAATCAAACAACTGATTTACATTCTTCAACAGCCACACACTCTAAAATTCCAAAACATACCCAGTTAAAATATCCAATTGAAATTAGATATAGGCCTTCAATACCAGACAATATTAGACAATGGAGAGTTTTTCAATATGATTTGGAAATCAAAAGGTTCTTAGAGATAATTGGAGAATTTTTTAATTCATTGATTGACTAGGACCAGAATGATGAAGTTGAAGATGACTCTAGTGATGAGATCAGCAGAGATAGTTTGGAATATTCTCATAATGCTTTCAATAGTATTAATAATCATTTTAATGTTAATCATATTGAAGATCAATCTCTTGTTCAACAAACTGTTGGAAATAATTGTTGTGTTAAAGATCAACCTTGTAATGAAGAAAAACACAAACCTTCAGCATCATCATTTGAATTTTCGTAGAATGCTCCTCATTATGATGAAGAGATTGAGGTTATAGGAGAAGAATTACGTCACATGAATTATATTTTTTCCTTTTTGTTTTGATAACCAAATTGATGAAAGACATGCTGTTGACACTTTTAACATCATATCAGAAGTTTTTTATATTCATGGTTATGATAAATCTGTTGTTCAAAAGCATTATGAAGATTCTCTAACTTTTGATAAATATGATCATGAAATTGAAAAGAAAGACCCAAAAATGTGTGATGTGTGTGATATGGCACAATAATTATCATCATATTCAGGAATGCATTCATATCATTATCCTTGAACAACTGGAGTCAAGGTATGATAGTTATCCATTTGAATCTAGTGTGGAAAAGGAGGATCAACTTGTTGACATTAGTGTAGATACTATTCAAGAAATTTTGGAGCAATTTCAAGCTGATCCTGATGTATTTGATCGCCCATATCTGGATGATATTCATGGAGAAAAAGATTCTTATGGACAACCTATCATTTTGACAGAACATGAAGAGGTAACTTTTGGCAATTTATATGATCCAATGGCATATTATTTAGAGTCAACACTAAATTATAAATATTTTATCTTAGAGATAGAATTTGATGAAAGTGAGTACGAGCTGCTAGATCTTTGGTCTTCATGTTTTCCAATATTTCTGATTATACATATATTCGGATTTGGAAGAAAGTTTTTGTTGGTTGATGGAATTTTTTCCTGGTTACATTGGAAATTGGATTACAACTTGATCAAGCAAAGTTAATTGGTTAGTATATATAGGTGGAATAAAAATCTAATTTCCCAATGGAAGTTGCAAAATAATATGGAAGATTCAGTTTAGATTGTAGAAGGCACTATTCTATAGGTTCTTGAAACCTCACAAGCACGCTTTCATCTCTTAGCAGGAGCCAGAGGTTAAGACTAAATATTGTTCCTAGTCTATGTTTGTTGTTTTTCGAAAACAAAATGTTTCCTATTAATTTTCATTTTGGGGTTTTCTTTAAAAGTTTAATAATGTTAAATACATTTTTTTTTGTTTTATAGTATATATTTGGTTTAATTTATTTTATTCCATTTTTTAGTTTTCTTTTTTGCTTATTAGGTGTTATATATATTTTGAAGTCTGAAAAATCTTATCTTAAAATTTATTCCAAAGTATATAATTAAGATCTAATCCTCATTTTTTAGCCCTTTGTCAAAATATGTCCATGAGGAGATTCCTGTAGCGAAAAATACAGATTCAATGCCATAAATCGTTGCAGGAATACTAAATCATTGAAAAAAGTGGTATATTATCATGGCCATTGCAGTCGAAGAATTGAAGATAATGGAATTTTTTTCAGTCATCTGTTGAAGACATCATAACACATGTTCATAACCTGAGTTCACAATCATGACAGATATATGAAGAGGTGTAAAGATCATTGTAAAAATCATGGTCTTGACTATCATGTTTTCGTTTTGGTTATGACTTTTACTATTATAGAGAAGGAGGATGAAATTTTTTGAAGTTTTCTAAAAGAGTATAAAGGCCAGATTACAGTGCAGATATGGAGACAAGTTGAAAGATTAACAGATTTGAACCTACTAATATGATTTGGGCCAATTATTTTCAAGAATGTGCAACATTATTTAAAAGGGCAGGCTGGTTCAGCTTCTTTGAAATGATCACTGGTTTCAATCCAGAGGTTTCATACCGTTTTGCCCAAAATTTCATTAAAGCTACTGTAACCTTCAATACTCTTAAGTTCTAGTTAACAGAGGAACTAATAGCTCAATATATTGGTGTATTAAGGTATGGAGAGTTATGGTTAAAAAAATATCCCTTTCACTTTTGACCCAAAGGATTTCTTGCTACCAGAGAATGAAACCCTAGAATGGGGAAAGGGGGAAAGGTTTTGGAGAATTGGGAAAGGGAAAAGATAGTTGTTTCAAATCATGTGGAAGATATGGGTTCAATAGAGAAAAAACAAAGTTCTATATGTTTACAGGAAATATCAACACAAATTCATGTTGTAGCTGAAGTAAAGGTTGATAGTTTGAAAGTCTCAAATGTAAAGCTTCAAAGGAAATCTCTTGTGTAGTTGGAAGAAAAAAAATAGAGGCTGAAAACCAGGGTTAAAAAGAAACTCAAGTTAAATATGAAAAGGATATTAACCCTAAATTGAAGAAAGAAAAAATTACAGTGATCGAGGACTCTTCAACTGAAGAAGATATGGAGAGTGAAAAATATTTAATCCCTTGGCAAGTCTACATTGGGGAAGAACATTCAGTTTCATTAGAACCAGTTCAAGGAGGATATAAAGATTTAGAAAGGCCAACTAATTTCAGTATTGAACATGTTATGTATTAAAAACATCCTTTTGTACAAGAAACAGTGAAAGATAAGCCAAAAGATGACCTAATTTTCAAGAAGTTTGACATCCCATGGTTTTGAAATCAAAGTTCTATATTACAAGGAGAAGGGCACATATACTCGGAAATTGAGAACCTTAAGAAAAATTTGGAACAACACAAATATTAGATTTGTTTTCTAAATGAGACTAATGATAGATTCAAAATAACAAATAGAAGACTAAGAGAATATTTGGATGATATAAATACACACTATAAAGAGCTGATAGTTGTGTCCAAAGAGGTGTTGAAGAGGAAAAGGGAGATTCAGAGTCAGACTGAAGGTTTAACCCAAAAAGTTGAAAATCTAAGCGAGCATAATGCAATGTTATTAAAGAGATTTAGAAGTTTAGAGACAGATCAGGAGTGAAGTAAGAAGCCGTCTCATGCTTTGGAGGGTATTTCTATGTTGGCAAAAGGAGCTAAGACTTTATGAATGCTTTTTAGTGGCTAGTTGTCTAATAGTTTAGTTTGTTATAGTTAATTGTTTTGTTATATTTAACATACAATTACTTTTGTAACTATTTTGAATTCAGACCTTGAAGTTAGTTATGACAGTTATGGAACTACTTTAGTTCGAAAAGGATAAAAGTAGGAAAGAAAATGGAAGTAGGGTTTGAATTTTGTTCAAGAAGGGGATTTAAAGATGGATGTATGTCAAGCTAAGGCTTATGACTCTCATGTAAGTTTTAAGACTGAAAATAATATATACATACTTACAAGACATTTTTATATTCCATTTTGGTTTTGTTTATGGTCTATTTGGCCACTTAATATATAACCTCACTTCTTGATTAATGTGTTTTTTTCATGCAAGTGCTTATATGTAATGTATGAAATCAATGTTTTGCTCATAATGCTTATTGTTTATATTTATATTTATGTGGTTGCTTATCATTTATATTTATATTTATGTGTTTTCTTTTTATTCTTTCATTTTAGTTCATGATTCAGTACTTATGTTAGCTTTTTGATGATTACCTTCTTGTTGATAAACTTTCAAACCAAAATTATTAAAAACAAATTTCATTCTGCTTTATTTTTTAGATTGTTCTAACTTGTTCCTATATTAGTTTGGGAACAATTTCTAGCACAAACAAATAGTTTCCTTCTAGCAAAAGAAATAGTCTAGTCAAGCACGCCCTCTCCTAGTTTGTTTAAGACTATGCTGGGCGTGACAGAAGATGCGTTGACATGCACGTGGAACTCTTTCTTCCAGTCTAGGAATAAAAGTATTGGCACACCTTCTTCCAAGATTTCCTAGAAAGATGTTGTCCATTGAAACTTTGCATCTTTATTCAGTAGTTTCTGCATAGGTGCATTAATCATTGCATATCCTATGATGAACTTTATGTAGTATCCTATATGTCCCAACACTGATCTGAGTTGCATGAATTATGTATGCAGTTGTAAATCGAGAATAATCGTAATATTTGTTGGGTCGACTAAAATATCGTCACGACATATGACGTGACCCAACAACACACCAAACGGTGCAAAGAAGATACATTTTTTTGAATTAAGTGTGATCGGATACTGGTGACAGTAGTCCAACATCATGCGCAGACTCTCAATATGGTCTCTTACTAGACCAAATACAGTCCAATCATCAAAGTAGACCTCAAGAAATTTATGAATAAAATATTTAAAAGCATAAACTTCTATTCTAGAAAAAATAACAGGTGCATTCTTGAGTCAAAAAGGCATTACTGTATACTGGTAGCATCCCCATTCTGTGACGAATGTCATTTTTTGGTGATTCTCTTATTTGATTATGACTTGATGATAGCCTGAGAATCCATCAATAAATGAATACATCCCTTGCTCACCGATGCTTTCAAGTACTTCATTTGTAAATGGTGTTGGAAATGGATCCTACAAGCATGCATCGTTTAGATTTTGTAGGTCAACACATATCCTAACTTGTCCTTTTGTCTTCTTTTCCTAGATCAATACAAGGCTTATCTACTTAGATTCCTCAACAAGTTCGATGATTCCCACTTCAAGCATATGATCCAATTCTTCTTTTACCCTTTCTTTATACTTGGGGTTCATCCTATACAACTGATGCTTACTTGGTTTAGCATCTAGTTGAAAGGGTATTTTTATCTCCCCTAGATCTCCCACTATCCCCTTCATCTCTTAGAAGTTGGTAGGGAATAGGTCCTGATACTCATGCAGTAAATCCATGATCTTTGCAACTGTCTCTTCATCCCAATAATTTCCTATATTGGAAACATTTGGGTTCTCTGGCAACCCGATGCTTACTTTCTTGATTTTTAATGGCTTGAGGAACTTGGCACTTGAAATTCCACTCCCTTCCACTTCTCTCATTCCCTCTAATTTCCGTATGTTTATATTAGTTGGATAATCATCTGGGTCTCCAACTAGATTGTACCAAGCCATCCATTGTTGAACGGTCGCACTGCACTGGTGAGAGTTAGCCTCTTTGACAGGAATATCAGCAAATATATTCTCCTTGATCGTATGAAGCACAGCATCAACTGTAGGGTTCTCATAGGTGATGTTAAATGTATGCACAAACTGCTTACCAAGGCCTTCCTAATATTGGGTTCCTTGTCGCAATTCCATGGATGCATACTAGGTTCTAGGTGTCATTTCCAATGTATGTACGAAATGATGTACCCATTCCGGTCACAGATATTATCCAAATACCGTGTGAAAATGTTTAATATGTTCAACTGGGATCACTAGTATTGAATATTTGTGATTTTATATTCCATTTTCAATAGTCAAGAAGGTATCAAGGTTAGGTAAACCCTCATAGGTCGGTAGCTCTCTCAACTCATTCTCCACTCGTCGCACATACCTTGTAACTCTTACACACCTCCGCATAGAGACTTCATGTAGTCTATTTTTCCAATTCTCCAAGGCCTCCCCTGAGTCAGATGTCTAGGAGCTAGCACTCTTCTAGCTTAGGTTTCCATCCACTATAGGATTGATGTAGTCTTCTTGTAATGTAGTGACATTGTAGATCTGTTCGAGATAGTCGACCTGTAAGTCATTATATACAAGCTCAACATATATTTTTCCCTCTAATGGATCAATAGGTGATACTAACCTCATAGCGTCATCTTCAAATGACAAAATACTTTTATTGAATTTTATAATGGTCTAGTTGTCTATAGCCCAATATATTCCCAACAGGGTGGAATATGGGTTAGTGTCATCAACAATGTTAATGACTTCAAAGTCTGCAAGTGTGTGCAATCCTTCAATGTCAACATGGACCTGACTCAACCAACCAATGGGTATGACCTTCGCCTAATTTTCAAGTCACAGCTGTACAGGGGACTAGTCCAAGTGCGGCTTGCCCATAACTTCCCAAGTTTGTCACATCCAAATATTGACATCAGATCCCAGGTCTAGGATGATGTAATCCATGTCATAGTCACCTATCTGTGCATTCATTCTTAACTCACGTCCAATTTTGAACTTATCTCTCACTTGGTTAACTTTCTTTTCAAGTCATGGATCTATGGGTATATCTTCTATCATTACTTATAGTTCTGTAATAGCATCTCTATTTTGTATTAGCATTAAGAAACTTGACAGAAAGGATTTGAGCTTACTAACCTTTTGTGGGACCTTCTTCTGGAATATGCGCTGAAACTGCTCAGGCATCTCCTTGAATTCTTTGAATGTTCATGGTACTTCTATATCCACAAATTCTTGTCACACGTCGAAGAATACTTCCTTTCATTTTTGAATGCTGAATAGCTCCTTTTTCTGCATCGTTGGTCGTACCCATGTTTGCAGTTGTTAATGTGATCTATCCCGATATGGTTTGGTCCCAATACCACCTTGGTTTGGTTCTACTGCAATCATATGAACATTCATATTCACATTTGGATTAGGGTTCTATGCAATTATAGGTCTTGTGATAGTCCTTGCTTTCCATTTTTCGATCAACTGAGGACATTACTCCAGATTATGGTCCTTCCCTTTACAATATGAACATGGATTTGTAGGTGCCAGGAAATATATGGCATGGTGATCTAGCTGTCCACAGTTATAGCTATGTAAATTGAACCAGGTGATAGATTAATTTTACTCACAACAATTAACAATTGATCATGCAAAATCACTCACAAAGAGACTGAAAATTGGAGCTGAACACTAAACTGTATTAAATCAGTGTACAATAGCCAACCTTGTAATAATATAGGTTGTTGAATAAATAAAATACATCAGGTATTTGAATGCATGAGGATAAATTCGAATCTAGCATAAAGCAGGCTTACTAAAAATAAGCAAATCCCCCATAGGTGTAAAAAGTTGATCCCAAATCTATCATGGAGCTCACGAATTAGAAAAATGGCTTAGGAAAGATAAAGAGTGGTGGAATGGCATCTCATACATGCTTTTGCATGGAGAAAAGAGTGGAGTATGAAGAGGACAAAAAACTAGTTCACCTCACCTAGTCTAGCTTTTCTATTTGCCTTAAAACACTGAAAAAGTAGGGAATAAAGCAGAAAAAGCAGAAGGGCACCTAGGAGGCTAGGAATAAAGCAAATTTTATT
>LPNX010370478.1:51083-70946 GCA_001517045.1 Pseudotsuga menziesii | reverse complement strand
GTTCTTGGAGGGTTTTCTTTTAAACAAGAACACCCAGTTTAAAACTTATTAAAATTTACAAGACTCCAGTGCGTATGCTCTGCACTTGGCTGCGGTTCGTCTAATCAGTCAAGATGTATCAAAATAACTTGGGTGACTACAATAATTAGGACTCACTCTCCCCAATTGATAAACCATCAGGTGAAAATCCAACACCTAGATCAAACCTCTACGGTGGCAAAATACCAAAAGGAAGCAGAAACTTCTGAAAAGTGACCTCGGGGCGCTGATCTTTGTCACACCCTAACGGGTCCATTATGAACAATAGCCCCAGATAGTCCATTTCAGCCCACATATTCCTTGTGGGTAGCCATGAAGGTTTAGTTTTGGACATACTCCAAGTACTCTCGGGTATATCTGGAGTCCCCCCTTTGCCTAATTTAATCAACTCATACTTCACATTTAACTTAAAACATACCAAGAGGCAATCGCAAAACATTCACTCCAAGCACATGCAAGCATATTGATTCTATTTTTGACTCCATTCTAAGGCACTGGTTAATTTCTCGCTTTATATATATGTTGTGTCTCAGCATTTTGCTTTCGTGTGCTTAATCTTTTACATCTTGCCATCTTTGATTATCTATAGTTAAATTGTAAACTCCTAAATAACTCATTCAGTTTAAACATCACAACACTACGTAATTCTCCTTAGTAACTTAATAGGGTCTACCCCCCTTGGCTTCATTAGGAGTTGATCCTAAACAGAGGAGTCAAGAACAAGGTGACAGCCTTGACTCGAGAGTTGCCCCCAAGGACACACCGAGTGGCTTGAAGATTTCTGCCACATGACCCAGGTGCGTGAAAGGCGGCAACACTTTTTGGCGCCGTTACCGGGGATAAATCTTTTTATTCCCGAGTATGAATTTTGTTTTCTTCCTTTTTGTTTTTTCTTTGTTTGATGAATGCTTAGAGTAGATCTTTAATTTTCATCTGGCGACTCCACTGACCTTTTTTCCAATTTTATTTTTACAAAGAAAAGCAAAGAAATAATTTTTGTGAAAAGATTTATAAATGCTTATTTTTCTGTTTCACATGGCGACTCCATTGAAGGGATAAAACCCTATTTTCTCATAAACTTGTGAAGTTTTGTTGTGTGTAGATGAGCCCATGCAACATGTTAAAACCTTTAAATCTCATCACTTGACAGCTCCACCTTGTCAGTACAAGGTTTTCAAATGGATACTATTTTGGATAAATTAAGGGAGAAATATGGTGCCCAGTTAACCTTAACATTTCAACCTATCGATTTCTCAAACATCCCTGGTTTTCCTAACTATTGTGATTGTTTGGGGGATGCATATAACTGGATTCCACCATTTCATGGAGATTATGGTGACTCAACCATCTGGCATATCAAATCTTTCCTTCAGTTGATTGCTAACTTCAATATTCTTTATGAAGACCATATGATGGAAATGTTTGCTAGTACTTTTCGGGGTGAGGCTTGTTATTGGTTCTATCAAGGCCTTCCTGATAAATGTATAACCTCTTTTCCAAGCTTCCTTTGGATGTTTTTATAGCATTGGCATGATGGTAGGGGTAGTATGAATGGTTTAAAAAAGTTCCTTGAAAAGATCTGTACTTTCTACCTATCTGGGACAGAGTATCACATGGAAGCATATGATGGACCTTTTTCCATGATACAAAGTATTGAAGACTTGGAATCACTTCTTGAACATTTAAGTAAAGATCAAGTCCATGATACTCCCATAAAAAAGAATCCTAGAGGTTATTTAAGAAATGAAGAAATTAAGCGTCTTCTTAAAGAAAACGAGGTATCTACCAATAAACAGCAAGATTTTGAGGAAGGGAAAATCCAAGATGATCATATTGAAGAGTTTCAGGAGGAGCCCATGATGGAACACATTGTTGAAGACTCTCCTCATGTCACCATAGCTGAAGACAATGAAGATTTGGTATATTATCAAGTGTGTTGCAATGCTGATACTTTTCCAGAAATCCCTCTAGAGAAGTCCACTGAGCAACACATACCAAGTGATCCCATTGAATATGCCCAAAAAAATTCCTTGATTGAAGATAATATTGAAGATCCTCTTCATGATATCATAACATAAGCCTATAAAGAAACCTATGATAAGATCACTACAGTGTGTGGTCACACTAGACCTTGTTTTCCTCATGTTGATGAATTGTTATGAATACAAGGAAGACATGGATAGGCAGGAGCATGATGCCATGGATGAAGAGTCCCCCACATATGACATGGATGGGAGTGATGACTATTGGAATTTCATAGATAATCCAACTTGTGAAAATCTTATGGAGAATCCCATCCATGATATGTCCAACAATGGGAGTGTTTATTCAAAAATTTGTGGAAGTCCAATCTACAATACATCCATAGAGGGAAGCACAGATCTGGATTCCTGGGAAAACCTTAGTATGGAAGAGGAGCATTCAGAATTTTCATGTGATCATTGAAAATCATACCATGTAGAGCCGCATAAGGGTATCAGCAATGAATACATTGAGAAACAGTATTGTGAAAAGTCAGATGTAATGCAGTCAGTGGAATATCAGTCTCAGCCATCTTTTTCACATATAGAGGTTCCTTATGATTTGGAACTACTTGGGGCTTGTGCAACGAGTTATCATTTGATAAGCCCCAATGATTAGTATGATGATGTAGTCAGTCTACCTCATCATTCTGATTGGTATATCAGTCCTATCCAGTCATGGATAGAAGCAGCCTGCATGAGCACATACAAGTTTGGGAAGAATTTTTATGACATTCTTCATGCCTATGATCTCCCATCCATCCCGCCCATCCTGAATTATCACGCAGGTTTGCATTTTCTGAATAAGGTATCCTTACTTTGGCTGGTAACCAAAGACAAGGAACATTTTTTTATGTTAATAAAATGCTTAGGTGGTTACATTGGATTTTTTATTACACTTAACCCTTTTTATATCATGCTTAGAGTAGGAAAATAAGCTCCTTGAAAAAGAGCATTTACTTTCTGCATTTCTACTTAGCTATAATAAAACTTTGCTTCTTTTAGTTAGTTACATTTATGTTGTGCAAATAAATCAGCTTAATGATTCATTTGGTTTTCTATAAAACTTGTGCTACTAAGGTTTTTATTGTCAAGTGGAGATGTTTTTACAGGGTATATAAACTAGAGATTCTGATGTTCTCGTATCCTCTCCTTTCCTTACAGATTGATCTATTGAGCACACGTCCCATAGTTGGAGCCAGAATGTTACCACCTAAGTTGTACTTAGTGGTTTTTTATCAAGTGAGCCTGATGAACCGGACAAGGATAACTTGTTCGGACTTCAAAAATACCTTTGGAAGTACTTCTGGGAAGTGCTTGTTGTATCATATCACACGTTCATACCCCATGGGGTAGTTGTAATAAATTTTCTAGCATGATAGTGTCTATAAAATACTCGGTCTCTTAGACTTCATTTGTCAATCCGATCATCCCAGGGTGTTTTTTCCCTTGGTTATTATTGGTTGTTGAATAAACGACTGATAATTTCTAAGTTTTTCACTCCATACCTCCAAAGTTGGGGTGGTCGGCTTGGCATTTAGGCCTATTGAGGTTATTAGAGTTTATGTGTCAATGTATAGACATGCTAGGCATCATTTTTGAGTCATATGAACATGTTTAAGTCCCCCTAGGTGTTTGTCAAGTTTTCAATTTTTTAGTTTTTTCAGTGTTTTTTATTAAATTTTAATTTTTCCAAAACTTAGGCTATTTTTTAATAGTTTAATTGGAAAAATTGATTTTGTAATAAAAATGGGCCAAATAATCAGTTTCAGTCATGTAGGTGCTCATTTTCAAGCTAAGAGCACCATGTAAACCCATGGACCCACTGTTTCCTAGTTTTGAGTGATTTTCCATCACTCAAGTCAGAAAGCCCCAAAAATCAATTATTGATTATTTTAATTAATAAATTGATGAATAATGGACCAAATCCAAAATCATAAATCAATGGATTCTCAGTCGATTTGATTGAAATCAATCAGATCTGAAGTAGATTCACTGGATCTGACAAATCCTTGACTGAAGGAGGTGATCAAATCAGATCTAGAGTTGATCTTGAGCAACCTTTATGGGGAATTTCGCCCTCCCTCTTTCCTCAACACGTTTTGGCTCATCTGGATGAGTTTTGGTGGATGCTTCAGTGAATAGGTTGAGGTGTCAGTTAGATCGGCTCTCTGATTGACAGTTGTACTTAGTGAGACTCAGATCTGGCTCAATTAGACATAGATCGAGCATTGATGAACTCTCCATCAGTTGATTTCACTTGATTCCATGAGGAGTTGTGCCCCCCTGGGCTAGATGGCCTGTAATTTGTATATATCCAAGCACAATAGACTCTTCCAAGGTAGTTAGAACTGGGATTGAGGTGCTGCTGCTATTGCAGCTCTGTAATTCTTCATTTCAAATAAATAAAATATTTGGAGGCAATACGTTGTGGTGCCATTGCATGTGTGGATGATTATTGTCATTGTTTTACTGAGGTAACCTGTATCTGTGGTCAGTTTTTGCTAATTTCTTGTAGATCTGTGGTTAAGATTGGTAATTAGATTATTACAATCTTGATAGGAAAGGTGTTGTTCAATAATTTTATTGACTATCACTCTCCTTGGATGCATGTTTAGAGATCTAGATTTAGCATGTCCTATAAGCTTATATGCATGTTATCTTGAATCTCTTTGTATGTACTAATCGGATCTCACAAGTTTCTTGGCAAGTTCTTTGATTTTAGCTGAGTTGCAGGTTCATACTTTGGAGAGGATGCTGATCTATTCTTCCTCTTCATTCTCTTCAAAACATTTCAAAGGCATAGTCCCTCGGCATTCCACCTGAAAGCTCTATTGCGGATCTTCAAGGAAACCAACACTTTTCTCCTCTTCTTCCTCCCTCAAAATCAACACTTTACCCAGTTACTTTTTCAGTTCATATCTGTGATTCCATTTGGATCTGTTTCATAAAAGTAAAATATACATAGATCTGATTTTTCATAGCTCATATCATAGATCTTGCACTTAAAAAAGTTTCATAAGCATCCTAAATCTAGCTGTAGGGAAATCATCTTTTTTGCATGGAAATTTAAAGGAAACTTGTAGATCGCATGCATTAGATTTTCTTTCTCTATTATAAAATTAAATATTCTACTATATCAGTGCATTTTTATTGGCTGCACAAACAGCAAGCCAAGATCCCAAGGAAATCTTGCTTTCCTTGGTTCCTTTTCTGCCTGTTTAGCTAGTTTTAACTTCATTTTTTGTGAGATAAGGTAGGTTGATCCAAAGGTACTCTTAAAGTGATTTTGGGAATTAGTTTTTATAACATGATCACTTTATTTTAGTAGTTCTGACATAAAATAAATGAATTTGCTGTCCGAAGTGGCTTCAGGAGCGCTCAAATCCCCCCACGGGTCTCCCTTTTCACCAAAAAACTCAAAATTTCTCCAAAGTTGTAAAATATTGGTTTCAGCCAGTATAAGGACCAATAATTTTCTGATATATCATTCCTCTGATACTGTAACTATTAATAAATAAAATCATTTTTGGAATAAGCTCTTTCGAGCCCATTCCCCATCTCCCCTGGGGGGATTTGCGTCGGTGCCCTTTTCGTCGCTTTCTGCTTATTTCCTTTTTAATAACATTGATCTAATTTGTAGGGTAGTATAATTTATTTTTTTATTAATTCCATACTCCATATATTACATTTCAAAGTAATCGTAATACTTACCCCACGATTTCCCGATTGACACGAAAGGGGAAAGAGATTCGTGGTAGGATTAATTAAGAAACCAGAATTGTGTATCTATTTGATTTTTTCTATCATTTGTTTATAAGAAACTATAAAATTTACCCCTCCTCGATTCCCCAATTGATATCCACTTGGATCGAAAGAGGTTCTTGGAGGGTTTTCTTTTAAACAAGAACACCCAGTTTAAAACTTATTAAAATTTACAAGACTCCAGTGTGTATGCTCTGCACTTGGCTGCGGTTCATCTGATCAGTCAAGCTGTATCAAAAGCACTTGGGTGACTAGCATAATTAGGACTCACTCTCCCCAATTGACAAACCATCAGGTGAAAATCCAACACCTAGATCAGACCTCTACGGTGGCAAAATACCCAAAGGAAGCGGGAACTTCTGAAAAGTGACCTCGGGGCGCCGATCTCTGTCACACCCTAATGGGTGCATTACAAACAATAGCCCCAGATACTCCATTTCATCCCACATATTCCTTGTGGGTAGCCGTGAGGGTTTAGTTTTGGACATACTCCAAGTACTCTCGGGTATATCTGGAGTCCCCTCTTTGCCTAATTTAATCAACTCATACTTCACATTTAACTTAAAACATACCCATTAGAGGAAATTTGGGGTCTAAAATGGGCCTGATAAGAAAATGTGCCAATAATAAATTTTGTGAGTTGGAATTCAAGAACCAATAGAATTTCAATAAAATGAGTCAGCCATAATGGTTGAATTGACATATTTGTCATAAAAGAAAACTACTTTTTTTATTTGTATTTTTGACGTATCTCCCTGTGTTTTTACTCAAATTTTAGGTGGGAGAGCTTGTTGGATGTGGAATTTAATTCCACATCCAACGAGTACCCACACATCATACTTTTGATGGACCCCGCTACCCCAAAAATAAGAAATACCTGAAAAAATGTGATGATGATGTCATCATCACATTTGTTTTCCAGGTATTTCTTATTTTTGGGGTAGCAGGGTCTGTCAAAAGTATGTAGTGTGGGTACTCATTAGATGTAGAATTAAATTTTGCATCCAATGAGCTCTCCCACTCAGAATTTGAGTAAAAAAACAGGGAGATATGTCGAAAATACGAACAAAAGAAGTAGTTTTTTTCATTCTTCCTCCAAAATTAATAACTATTATTTTATTATTTTAAATATTATTTTATTATGTTAACTATTATTTTATCATTTTCCTTAGGAGGCCCATTTTAGACCTCAAATTTATTCTAATGAAGAAGCAATCACAAACATTCACTCCAAGCACATGCAAGCATATTGATTCTATTTTTGACTCCATTCTAAGGCACTGGTTAATTTCTCGCTTTATATATATGTTGTGTCTCAGCATTTTGCTTTCGTGTGCTTCATCTTTTACATCTTGCCATCTTTGATTATCTATAGTTAAATTGTAAACTCCTAAATAACTCATTCAATTTAAACATCAAAACACTAAGTAATTTTCCTTAGTAACTTAATAGGGTCTACCCCCCTTGGCTTCGTTAGGAGTTGAGCCTAAACGGAGGAGTCAAGAACAAGGTGACAGCCTTGACTCGAGACTTGCCCCGAAGGACACACCAAGTGGCTTGAATATTTCTACCACGTGACCCAGGTGCGTGAAAGGTGGAAACAAGGATTATGCCATCTTTAGCAGGCATGATCTTTTGGTCCTTTCAATTTTGACCGTTACCCACTTGCATGTCTGCAAGCATGCCTTTCCTCTTTTGCACATATGCTCTATCCTTCTTTTCATGTCTTTCAATTCCTTTGTGACCTGCTCTCCTCCTCGTTTCATGTGCTTTTCCTTCCTAGCTTGTGCGTTAGCTTCTTCCTTGTCTACTTTTCCTAGCCCAACCAAGATTTTGCAGTGAATTATTTGCATAATAAAAAGATGAGAAAAGAGATGCATATGAACATTCAGATTGGGGACTATGAGGTAGATTGAGTCATTGTTGATCTAGGCTCGGATGCTAACATTATGACAAAACATACATGGCATAACATGGGGAGGCCAACACTGGGTTAGTCTCCAGTACAACTATGATTGGATAATCAATCCAAGGTACAACCAATCAGGCATGTGTCACACCTAGTCATGGATGTTGAGCGTTATAAGACCTATGTTGATTTCATTATGATTGAATTCATTTATGGTGGAGGCTCCTATCCATAATTGTTGGGGATTGGATAAGCCAATGATAGTATGGCAATAATCAATTTTAATAAGTAGATGATTAACTTTTAGAATCAAGACATCTGATTCATCACTCTGATCAATCCAAATAAATGGAAAAGATATATTGAGCCAGTAAGGGAAAAACTTATCAAAGGATGGGATCAAGCATATAATATATCAAAATATTACATCCATCTGACTACTGATGGAGAACTTGGGTGGCATGGAAATAGCTCCTTGTCTTCTGACTCTGATGATGCTTTAGAAAATTGGAAGAACTGCTTGCATGAGGTATCACTGAGGAAGTTTGGTCTCATTACGCATTCATTGTGTCACGTCGCAACTAAGAATATTGAGTTACCATTATATGAAGGATTACCAGAGCTATTTGCATTCTTGTTGGAATTTGAAGATAAGGTGTCGAAACCACAATGATTTCGGCATTAGATAAAGCACTAAATGCTACGCCATCACGCTGGTCAGAGAATCATTAGAAGATGATCACTGGATGGTCGTAGTGTCAATGATTGATGATAGTTCAACTTGGGGATGCGGAGGTGTACCATGCTGGGAAATATGATGGGAGGAATAGTCCTAGTGATCATTTAATTGAGTGTCAGAATTTATGGGAATCATGACCAAAGGATGAGTGGGTAAATGCATTTGTTCACATGTTGGATGAAGTGTTGCGATCTTGGTATATATTCATTGAGTTGCACAGGGAAATCACTGCTTGGGAGAAATTGATAGTTTGTTTAAATCATACCTTCAGTTTCAAGGATGCCAATCCAGACGCTCATAATGCACTACCCCTCATCCATAATGTTATTTCGAAGGTAGTGCCAGTCTCATATCCGGTGGATCGACATGCGCATTGCCATATGTAGTCGATGATGGAATTTTATCATGTGACTAGACACCATGAGGATGATGATGATCTAGGGAATATCAATATTGTGGAAACAAAAGCGAGTCGAGATGTCATAGCACTAGACATACCGATAGATCCCATGAATCATACACTGAAGATTAGGAAGGTCAAAATTGGGACAGAAGAGAAACCGGATTTTACAAATGTTGGGGATTACTAAGATGAAGAAATGATGGAAAATATCACATATCTATTACATCAATTTCTATACTTGTTCCCTACGAAGCTTACAGAGATGAAAGGGATACTGGGAAATTTAGGGGAGATGAATATTCCATTGAATCTAGATGTAAAACCACTAAAGCAGAGGACGTATCGCTTGAGCCCGTGATACAAAGAGAGGGTGAAATCCAAGATTTATAAGATGTTGGATGCTGGAACAATTGAACCAGTTGAAGAATCAGAATGGATCATCCCTATGGTGGTCCAAGAAAAAAAAATACAAAGTTTGGATATGTATTGATTTGATAAAATTGAACGATGCGTGCATGCATGATCCATTCCCAACAGCATTTACTAATGAAGTTCTAGAAGTAGTAGGAAGACAAGATATGTATTCTTTCATAGATGGATTTAATAGTTATCACTAGATCAGGATTGCAAAAGAGTTTCTCCACAAGACAACATTTATTACTGAATGTGGCTGTTTTCAATATACTGTGATGCCTTTCGGGTTGAAGAACACACCTGCAATATTTTCCTGGGTTATTTTCATTGCTTTCAAAAATTTTATTCAGAAGTTCCTGCAAGTCTACATGGATGACTAGACAGTTTATGGATTGATCAAAGACCATTTGGTAAACTTGTGCTTGATGCTGGAAAGATGTCGGTAGCATCAGATCATGTTGAACTCAAAAAAGTGTATTTTCTACGCACCCTTTGGGATGTTATTCGATCACATTGTTTGAAGCAAGGACTGTTAATCCAAAAAATACCTCACTCATCTCTACATGGCCTACACCACCCAAGGACACCCATGCATGACCCTCATTTCACCCCATTAGACCCCCACACCCTCAAAAAAGCTTAAGAATGAGCAAAAGGGCTTTAAAACCCCCAAAAAGAGCCTAAACAGTTCTCCTAGGAGATAAAGCCTCCAAAAAGGGGCTAAAACCCCTCAAAGGTGCTAAAAAACCCAAAATGAGCTAAATATATGGTGGAAGGGGCTGAAATCCCAAAAAAGGGGCTAAAGCCCCAACCAGGGGCTTAAAACCCAAAAAACCCCAAAAAAGCAATAAATAGAGGGGTGGGGGTCACTCTCAAATGACTTCTCCCTTGCATACTATTCTGCTACTCGAGTGGATGCCTTGAGACCCTTTGTCTCTCAAGCCACCCACACTCCCTCTCCTCCATCCTCCATTGAGCCATAGCTCCCCCATCCAAGAGAGGTACTTCTCCAAGCTAGGGCATGGTGGCCCATTCCATCAAGAGAAAGTATACCGGTGTTATTTTGTGTATTTTCTTTAGTATTTTATTTCCTTTATAATCCATTGTTTGTTTGCAGGCTTATTGCCTAACTTGTTTTTGTAGGTATTTTGGTTCTAACATTTGTTTGCAGGTAGCTGGAGCTAAACCCTAACAATGTTTGCAGAGGGGTTTGTTGGGCACCATTTTTACCTATTTTTGCCATCTAAATACCTTCTAGTTTCCTCCATAAACCTTCATACTTGATCCATAAAACCTTAATTTCATCCACAAAACTTTGTTCAAAGGTATAAATGTTGTTGCTTCTTAACAAATTGAATTATCGGATTTTTAAGGCATTTAAATTAAGGTTTTATTCAAAATTACATAATGTGCTAACTTCCCGTAATTTCTCCTAGGTTGGATACTTGCAGGCCAGCTAGGCGTAAACTGAGAGATGGGAGAAATATCCTCGATGTCCAAGGATGGTTAAAATTCTAACGAACAGATGATATGGTTCTCATAGGTGTCGAGTCAATGTCCGTCAAAGATGACCACCCGTGCTACCACTTAGCATAAAAACAGGATAGTTCTGATTTTGTCTATTTTGATGGATCCGATGGAGGATCTTGAGGGTCGCATATCATTATGAGTCTTCCATATTTGTATCATTTCCATTTTTTTAAATATTTTATAATTATTTGATTTTACATATGAAAAAAACCTGTTGGATCATAAATGTATAGTTGTGGAATCAAGACTGTGGATTTGATAAATTACTGTGTATGCCCAATTTGATATGGTGAATGCGATTGAAGTTTAGAGCTCTATAATTTTCTTTGTGTGTGTAAACAAAGCATTGGAGGGCCCCCTTTTCCAAGTCTACACACATCTTTTTGTATCGTTGCATGTGGTATGTTTTATTAAATCCTGTAGAAGTCGATTTCTTCATTTTAATTACTCATACATTGCAGAATGAGTTGGATTGTTTGAACAAGGTTAGAAACTCTATTATTTAAATGTTTACATGTTGTACGAATGGTTTAGATTGCTTATTCAATATTGAATTTCCATGCATTTCCTATTCGATGTCAAATTACTAAGGACAATTATACATTACGAATGTCTTCCTGTAAGGGAAATTAATGATTCACTGTTTTCAATAACAAGATAATAGGCAAAGTATCATGATCTATTTTTAGGATTTAGGTTTAATTTGTTTTTATCTCAATATATTTCACATATGAATTGATGTTTAAACTTAGAGATCAAATGAAGTTTCTTCTATAAGGGAGGTTTTGTATTTCAAAGTCACTACATTCTAGCATTCAATAGATTTGTTTCATAGGTAAACTAGATTTCTAGTTAGGTCTAGCTTTGAGTATCTATATTTGGGATATGCCTCTGATTCTACAAAATCTATATTGAGATAAACTTAAGGTCTAATTTATACTAGTGGATTGGAGCCCAACATTTGGCGCCATTGTCGGGGAGGCATTTTAGAAGCAGACTTAAGAACTTTAGTTCTCTGATAAAAATAAAATTTCAAAAAAAACACAGAGTATATTTTAGTTTTATGTCAAGACAAAGAGACGAGAAAGGAAGATTTATAACCCCCCCCCCCCAAAAAAAAAAATAGAAGTAGCAGGAAATTCTTTATCTGATAAAAAAGGATTCATTACAACAGTTGATACTTTTAAAATGGCTAAGGAAGAAACATCAAAAGGGCCAACTGCAGAATAGGGAAAGGAGTATGAGAGAAGGTTAGAAATGGAAAATAAACTAAGACAAGAGAGAAGGGAAGAAGAGAGAAGACGTGATAGGGAAGAAGAGAGGAGACATGAAAGGGATGAAAGAGCAGAAGAAGATCATGAGGCTACCTTTAAATTCCCCATCTTGGACACTAGCATCATCTTAGGGGAAGAGGTAAAGATGAAAAATATCCCACCATCTTTCCTACCAAATTTCTATGGTATGACTTCTGAAGATCCAGATTCTTTCCTATTCGAGTTTGATATCTTGTGTCGAACTTATGGATATATCGATGACACCCACAAGCTTCGTCTTTTCCCTGCTACTCTTAAAGCAGCTACCTTGAAATGGTTCATGGGATTAGGAGAGAATTCTATAACTAGCTGGGATGAGATGAGGAAATTTTTTCTTAGAAAATATCAGGCATATTGTAGATCAAAGGATTTAAAAGATGACATTTTCAGAATGTCTCAACAGGAAGATGAAATCTTGGAAGAGTATCTAGAAAGATTCTCATACAACCTGCAGAAATCCAAATACAATTCCTTGACACCTGAGATCATTCAGACAATATTTTTAAAAGGAATAAGAGAAGAATACCTTGATATTTTGAATTTTATGGGTAAATGTGACATCTCCTACTTACCCTTTGATGAGATACAACACTTATGTCAGAAGTATTCAAGAGGAAAGTCTAGAAATGGGAAAAGGGATGTAACTTCCAAAGTAAATAAATATGCAACCAGTGGCATATCCAAAGCTGAGATTGGGAATCTGTTAGAATATTTTAAGACTGATCTATTGAGTACCTTAGGCACCCAGGTCAAAACATCAAAGACCAAGAAAAGACAAGAACAACAAGATCAACAAGATCAAGCCCTGTCTATCTTTTGCCCTAAATGTAGAAAGAAACACCCAATAAAAGAATGTCCTTTAAATACTGTTCAAATTTGTGGCTTATGTACTTCAAATCACAAAATTGATGATTGCCCCATATTGAAATAATTGCAGTCAGCTCAAATGGAGGAGAATCAAAGCATGGAGTCTCTCTATTTTATGGGACAGTGAAGACCTTGGCATCCACAATTTTCAGGTATGTCTCAAGATCCTATGCAACTGTTTCATTCAAATTATCAAACTCCTATTTAGAATTCATGGAGTGCACCCATGCCCTGGCAAACTTGGTCTCCTCAATTAGCCCAATCTGCTCCAAATTGTTGAGGGTATACTCATGGTAACCAAAAATATCAACAGGCCTATCTATAGACCTATCAACAACCTTCTGCATATCCCCAATACCAGTAGAATCAAGCCCCATTTTTCCAACAACCCAATCTTGCTCCTCAACTAGGCCAACAACCTCAACAACTTCAATTGCCATTCAACTAGCCTCCACCTCGGCTAACACAATTTCTACCCCAAGCATTCCCAAATCCGAATAATAAAATGGATAAACCCATGTATAATGTTGATGATGGAATGACACTCCCCTACTCAATCATCCCACTTCAAAATATAAACTTAATATTTGGAAAAACTTTACGAAAAGAATCTCCTGTTATTTTAGAAGAACAAGCAGAAAATGAGAAAACTCCAAAAAAATTAAATATAGAAAAATCACAGTCAGAAAAGTCACAATCCAAAAATCACAGTCAAAAAGGCAAAACACTAGTACCTTATATACCTCCCTTTCTAGAAAGGTTTGTCAAAGAAAAACTTTCAATCTCCCTCCCTGATTTTGATGTTTTGAATGAGTTAACCAATGTATGTGTCAAAATTCCCCTACTGCAAGCTATAAAGGATATTCCAATCTATACTAAAGCAGTTAGGGAATTATGTCTTAATAAAAGAAGGAAGGATCCATAAAAAATTCATGTGGTAGGAAAATTAGCAGGATTAATGTCTAACACTATTTTTAATAAAAAGTATGTAGATCCTGGAATCCCAATGGTCACAATTACTATTAAAAAATTTTCAATTCCAAAAATATTGATTGATCTAGGTGCTACCATTAATGTCATGACACTAGAGACAATGGAATACCTTCACTTGAAAAATATCAGACCAACTACTACAGTTTTGGAACTAGCTGATAGATCTAAAATCACGCCTGAAGGGATCTTAGAAGATATCATTGTTTCTTTAGACTCCTGGGAGTATCTTGTAGATTTTATAGTGCTGCAACCTAAGTCTAATATAGGAGGGAATCCATTGATTCTTGGTAGACCTTGGTTGGCAACAGATAATGCTTTCATAGGGTGTAGATCAGGAAGTATGCTCATTTCACATGGGACAGAGAGAAAACAAATTACACTTTATCCTTCTGCCCAATGAACTTCTGCATTAGATCATTTATCATGGATTAAGGAGACCAAAGAATAGGAAGAAGAAGTGATTCAACCTGTCCTAAGTATCAATCAGTTCTTTGATTTTCAAGAAGAAAACAACGAAGATTTGCTACCTTACTTCATTGCTGAACCTGATATTTCTGTAGAATTAATAGACATGTAGTATGCTATAGCAGATCAAGTTTTGGGACAGAATTTTTAGGAAAATTGCATAGTACATTCTCTAGCATTGGCACTTCATGATATTTTTAATTTTCATTCAATCACTGATGTCCAAAGAAAAATAGTTGAAATCAGTCCAGGAAAACATTTGAATATCAGTCCGCATCTTACTACATCATAGGAAGAACAGTTGATAGCCTTACTGACTAAATATTCCCATGCATTTTCTTGGGAATACACTGACATGCCAGGCATTCATCATGAAACATGCACTCACCACATTTACACAGATGATAAAATTAGACCTCTCAGACAACCTCAACGTAGAATGAACCCCATACTAAAAGAGATATTCAAGGAGGAATTGTAGAAGTTATTAAAGGTAGGATTTATCTACCCTATCTTTGACAGCCAATGGGTTTCTCCCTTGGTTGTTGTTCCTAAGAAAAATAGCAAATGGCGGATATCTGTAGATACAGGAAGTTAAACAAGGCAACATTAAAATATTATTTCCCATTGCCCTTTATTGATCAAGTGTTAGATGCCTTAGCTAGAAAAAAATATTTTTCATTTCTAGATGGTTTCAGTGGATATAATCAAATTAGCATTGCAAAAGAGGACCAGGACAAAACTACCTTTACATGTCCCTGGGGCACATATGCCTACAAGGTTTTACCTTTTGGCTTATGTAATGCCCCAACTACCTTTCAGAGAGTAGTCTTGGCCATTTTTGTAGATCTAATTCATGAATGTGTTGAAGTCTATATGGATGAGTTTTCTGTGCATGGAAGTGCCTTTGAGGATTCCTTAGCAAACTTGGAGAAAATTTTAAAAAAGTGTGTTGACTCAAATATTTCCCTTAGCAACAAAAAGTGTTTTATGATGATGACTGAAGGGATAGTTTTAGGACATCACATTTCTTCATCTAGAATAAAATTAGATCCTACTAAAATTCAAATCATTGAAAATCTATCTAAACCAACAACTCAAACAGATGTAAAAAGGTTTTTAGGGTATGCAGGATATTATCGTAGATTTATTGCAAATTTTAGTAAGATAGCTATGTCATTGTTTAAATTACTTTCAAAGGATGTACATTTCAAATGGGATACTAACTGTCAATTTGCATTTTAGACACTTAAAGAGAATCTCTCAACTTCTCCCATTTTAAGGGGACCAAATTGGACATTGCCCTTCCATATTTCTACTGATGCATCTGATACTGCAATAGGGGCCTCTTTGGGACAAAAAGAGCATACCATGACTTATGCTATTTATTTTATCAGCAAAAATCTAACACCTACAGAATTGAATTATATAGTCATTGAAAAGGAGATGTTGGCAGTAGTTCATGCTGTGAACAAATTCCATCATTACATTATTGGCTACGAAATTTTTGTCCACACAGATTATTCCGCTTTATGATATTTGATGAATAAGTCTATTACTAATGGTCAGATCACTATATGGTTACTATTAATGCAGGAATTCAATATCATTGTTTTAGATCGGCCTGGATGAGAAAATCAAGTGGCAGATTTCCTGTCTCGCTTACACAATACTGGTGAGGTTGTTCCTGTTTTAGATAGTTTTCTTGATGAACACTTGTTTTCAATTTCTGTTATCACTCCTTGGTATGTTGATATTGCCAACTATTTATCATCAGGACAGCTACCTCCATCTATGTCATGTAAAGAAAAGAAAAAGATTATTAAACAAAGTGCTAGGCATATATGGGTCAATGGTGATCTCTTTTACACAGGATATGATCTAATTATTAGGAGATGTGTACAACAAGATGAAGTTTTACATATTTTGAAAGCATGTCATGATGAATCGTGTGGTGGCCATTTTGCAGAGAAAAGAACAACATACAAGATACTCAATTTGGGGTATTACTGGCCTTATACTTTCAAGGATTCTAAGAAGTATGTTAGGAGCTATGATACTTGTCAACGGATGGGACGACCAGTCCGATCTGATGAAATGCCACTCCAACCACAAATCCTCATAGAACCATTTGAAAAGTGGGCTCTTGATTTCATTGGTCTGATTCATCCACCATCACAAGGAAAGAAGTACATTTTAGTATGTACTGACTATGTTACAAAGTGGGTGGAAGACAAACCATTACCAAGAGCCACATAACAGACTGTGTTAAACTTTCTTTTTGAGGAGATATTTGTCAGATTTGGGGTTCCTAGAGAGATTGTCACTGATCAGGGTGCCCATTTTACTTCTAAACTAGTGCAGGAGATAGTAGCAAAGTACAAGATTAAGCACATAAAATCTACACCTTACCATCCACAAACCAATGGCTAGGTGGAATCTACAAACAAGACTTTGGAAGGAATTATCACCAAAAATGTCCAGATGCATAGGAAGGATTGGTCAGCTAATCTTACTAAAGCTTTATGGGTATACCAAATCACATGGAAAAACAATACTGGTTTTTCTCCTTATCAGCTTGTTTATGGTAAGCAAGTCCTCCTTCCTATAGAATTTCAAATTCATACCTTCAAGTTAGCAGCAGATTTGGGAATGAATCTTTATGAATCACAACAAGAAAGGATACTACAATTGAATCAACTAGATGAGATGAGACATGATGCAATAAAACACAATATTTTTACACAACAACAAAGATCCCAATGGCATGACACGTTTATCAAAAAGAAACAATTTCATGTCGGTGACTGGGCCTTATTGTTTGATTCAAAATTGAAAGACTTCAAGGCCAAGTTCACAACTCATTGGCTTGGTCCATATGAGATTTCAGAGGTATATGGAAATGGCTCAGTCAAACTCCAAACAATCGATGATGAAGCATGTACATTTGTGGTTAGTGGCCATCGGCTCAAACTCTACACCAATCCTATCAACAAAGAAAATTTCATACAACAGATTTCATAGCAATAGTAGATGGAAGTGATGGATAAACACACTGGTGTTTCTCCTTCACTTTCTTCTTAGACATTTTCTGATTTGATATAAAAATATATATATAAATAAATAAAAAACAAAAAACAAAACAAAACATAAAAAAAAAAACAAGAAAAAAGAAAGGGAGTTTAGTTGTGAAAACCAGGCAACTGGCACAACATAAACTTGAATTTTCCTTGGAAAACTAGGTTTGCTTGGCCATTGAAAATTCACAAAAATATTTTCACTTTCTTGCATTAGAAATTTCATGCCTCATAGGCAGTTTTTTTTTTTTGCATAATAAAGATCTTGTTTGACTTGAGGACAAGTCAATAAATAGGCCTGTGAGGGGGCTAAGCATTTCATGCTTTCTATTTTTCTTCTTTCTTGGAACCCTCCAAGTCTTTTTCAAATGCAGAGGGACCTAAGTTCCAGCAAAGTAGAAGGAATCTGAGATAGTTCCAAGTTTCTTTTTCAAATGCAGAGGGACCTAACTTCCAGCAAAGCAAAAGGAATCTGAGATAGTTCCAAGTTTCTTTTTCAAATGCAGAGGGACCTGAGATGGAAGACATTTTTAAAATTAGACATCAGAAGGACATATGTGAATTAGAAACAAATTGCAAACCAGCTACATCAAGCAACAAGCATAGCACAAAGGGATATCAAGCAAAGTCTGTAAGGATTTTAATTTTTAGGCTTTAAAAGTTGCATGATTCTTTGTTTTTAAGTAATGGCATATCTACCTATCCTCATAATCCTGACTATCTACTCTATCACCTTCACAATCCATGCCAACATTCCATTTACTTCTCATTATCCTACCCTAGGTGTCAAAATGGTGCTCAAAATCAATCCCAGAAGCAAAATTTCAATGGCCAAAACCTAAACTGCATTCTATAGGCAGGGTTTCCTTCTCAATAGGAAGTGAAATGTTTAAAAAAAAATGGAATTCAAATGTTTTTATATTTTCATACTCCAGATATTAGTGCATTATGCATTAAGTTAAAAATATATATGGAATATAGAACATTCGATATAAGGAATGGCTGTGTGTATTTCCAAATGGTGAAAATAGTCTACTCCAAGTGAAGAAATCCCTTCCTTACAGCTCATTAATCAAACACTCGGGTATGAAAGGGAACTGGAGCGCATTGTATAGAGATGGAATGGTTCTAACCTTACCTTTAATCTTTCTCCTTGAGAAATTTGTACCTGAGCTAGTGATTGGATAAAAAAAGTGGCATGTTCAGATAATGATTATAAAAGACATGGTTGTATGCTCCCATCAAAATATATAAATGTTCCTAGAAAATCGCATTGCAAACTGGTGACATTGGGATTGCATATCGAAATGGTCATTCCTCTTTGAACCAAACTTCACTCTTCCATCTGCAAACCCGATTGCTGTGTAATGCAAAGGCATATAGGGGTAATATTTTACAGTGAAAAGAAGGCGTGTATCACAGAGGAAGGATGTGGGCACTAGATTTCTGAAGAATGCATTCGCACAGGAAAAATTTTGAAGCAATAACACCAGAGGGGAGGTAAAACTTAAATATTTTTCCAAAAGAATTTGCTAGATCAATAGCAATTCTAGTTTCAAAGTATCATTTTGAAATTGGAAAATGTTTACAGAGCTAAAAGTTGCAAACCTAAGGTTTTATGTTGCATATTTCTTTTCCTATTAAAGTTGCAAAATAGTATCTAGACTAGAACCAGAGAAATTCGATCCCACTGATATTCATGAGAAATGTAAGGAAATTTTTGAAAATAAACAGTTGGTGAATTTTTTTGAAAAGTTTGATGGGCACAATGATAAAGTTAGCCTAGCCTTTGTTGATTTGTTTGATGGAGAAAGCGATACAGTGGGAAATTTGAATTTCAGACTATCTGAAGACATTTTGGCATAGATCATTGGCTTACCACAGCAAGGAGAGAGATTCTTCAAAACCAAACAATTCAAGGAGAAGGCATGGATACCCTTTCTGTGTAGGTCAAGGGTAGGATCAGTCAACTGGAAGAAGGAAATACCAAGGAGCTGGTTATTTCATCCTTGGGATGAAATAGTCTATATCGTCTAAAGATTCATCACCTGTGAAGGCTGATTTAGTATTGTATATCTTTACCATATCAAGCTATTGCAGCATCTGAGGGGTGATTGTGAGATTAACATGCCCCATTTCTTATTATAGATTCTTTCCAAGATGGCTAAGACTGTTCAAAAGTGTGTAGAAGATAAATTAACAAGCTTTTTCCACTGTGGGCTCATCAAAATAATCATCACATATGAGTTACAAAAGCAAAACCTGACATGGCAAGAATTTCTAATTCATAATCAAATTGAAGAACAAGAAGAGCTTCCTAAAGAAGGT